>JAUMHP010000079.1:3264430-3275458 GCA_032361065.1 Enteromius trimaculatus | reverse complement strand
TCCCATAACATTAATATTGTTTTGTCATAGGTTATGACATGATATTCTTCAAGTAATCACAATGTTTTAATTGAAATAAAAAGTTTAAGGAATAAAAGGTGTCACAGGTTTTAGTGCCTCTAGTGTTCATTTCTTCGGAAACTGCAGTAATATGTACTTATTGGTACATATTTCATGTCTCGCTAAAAAGTGCACCCAGGTAGGTTTATGCTATGAGACCAGGTAGGCAGAATTGTGCTTAATGCACAATCATATGACTTTGGATACAAATAAAACGTCAGGTCATGCATAGACCTTGTATCTTTGCCTTTAAATGTACATTCACACTGGCCTTTGAAAACATCTGTGTGAACACACTTGAGACATCTGAAGTGAACACACTTGTACAAAAAAGTGTGACAAAGTTGTTGTTTTTTTTTTGTGACATTTAAGCAACATAAGTCCCCAACAAACTGCATTCTACGCTCATGTATTTTTTTTTATTTTTTTTTTTTACAATTAAATTAATACAGACTAAATGCAATACTTAACTGTGGTAAAAAATTTACATTTTCAGTGGATTAGTGCATAGCTCAGATCTGATGCATAGTCAACATTCCCCTTTGCACAGAGGCTGCTAACTTGTTCTAAACTAAATGCCGAAATGCTTTTGTTAATCCGCACGGCTTTAGCGAAACGCCTGAGTTGTAAAGCAGTTTGTATTTTGTAAGTATGCCCTGCAGGTTTGAGACATGCCTCGACATCACAGATCTGTACTAAAGACGAGTTCACCTAGACAGAAAAAAATGATTAAGTAAGAGATCTGAATGTGTAGAATATAATAGCGAACACAAACAGCCATACGCAAACACCCTACGGCGACACAAACGAACCGCACGCAATATGAGACTCCAAAGCCGGTGCAAACAAAAACATGGCGAATCCTTTAGTACTGTAAAACACAAATGGACTTTGACCCGTGTGTGTGTGTGTATGTGTGAATTGTCACTAATCCAGGATCAGCCTTCACAAAAGCACCAGCGAAACCCGTGGCACAAATCGTGGCCTCTTGCTTTTTACCTCCACAAGAGGCCGGCAGGACCCTGGTGGGCCCCTCGTTCCTGTTCCACTCCCCAAGTCCCCAAAGGTCGGGAAAAGGCTTGGTCCCTGTCCATAGAAGCCACGTCGACGGCCATATTCAAGCAAAATATTTACTCGGTAAACACCTAATCATTTTAGGTGTGGCAGAACGGACTGGGAGACATTTCATTTCATCTGGCCCCATGGAGGAACTCGAAGAGTCGAAATTGGCTATGAAGGGCCTGAACGAACGACTAAAGGGGTTCCTGGAGCATGTGAATCAGTTGGAACGGATCAACTGCGAACTGGAGGAGCAGATAGAGGAATGGGCATTGAGGAACGTCACTCCACGGAGAGACTGGAGCAACAAGGAGGCACTGGCACAGGAACTGCGAGCTCAGGTGGGTCTGTGACGTTTACGCTTATTATCTGCGCTGTTATCTACAGCTCGCCTGTCTCATTACATTTGATCCCTGAGGTGCTTTTCGTGTAACCTTGAAAAACCCCTCTGACTGGCTCTGGGGTAGTCAGCTTGATTAAAACATTAAATGCATGTATTTTTTTCTCAGATGCATCATCTTTTGTAGTTGTTCTCAATTTGGCCCCTAGGGGCCCCACGGTAAAGTTTAGGTGTCTCATTATGTCGACACACCCAATTCAGGTAAATCAGGTGTTTTAGAGAAGAGGAGTCAAAAATGTGAAGTTCCAATAGTTGGTCCCCAAATCTTTGTTAAATTAATGTAATTTACTTCATACTATCATTCTACTCATACTATTTTGCAGTATGCATGCTGTGCAGCCTGTAATAATTTTTTGTCTCCTAAATTCAAGATTGAGAATATGTTGTTATGGCACATTATACTTTTTGCATACTATTTTCAATACTCTTTTGCAGTATGCATGGTATTCTGCACTGTACCACTCATACTATTGATGAATTCAGTGCATACTATATATGATACTAAGAAAATTTTTGGAATGGTATACTACTTGTACTATTTTAGTATGTAGTGTGCATATTGTGTAGCATGTAATAACCGCATTAAATTACATTACAATTCAATATTAAGAATATGTGCATTACTATTACATAATATTATTTTTGCATACTATTTTGAATACTCCTGCAGTACTGTTCTGCACAATTCATACTGTTTATAAAGTATGCATTATGATAACTAAGAATATTCAGTTTAGTCAGAAATAAGATGGCAATCTATGTATTAAGATTTGTTTAGAATAGCATACTACTATACTACTTATACTCTTAAGTATGTAGTATGCATACTGCATACTGTATACTAAATGTAATAATATTATATTCATTCCATAGTCTATAGTAAGAATATGTTTGTTATATTTGTATACTGTTTAAGTATATGAGTAGTGTGTTATGCAGTATTTGCAGTATGTTAACTGTGAATATTCTGTTTAGTCAAAAATTAGATGCCATACAATTTTTGCAGTATAGAATATGCATACTCAGTAGCATGTAATTACTGCATTACATTCTGTGTTCAAGATAAGGAATATTTTTGTTATGCTATACTATTCTTTTTGCATACTGTTTTGAATACTCTTTTGCTGTATGCAAAGTATACCATTCTGTACTACTTTCCATTATGTTAACTTTCAATCACTTGATTGATCAGTCATATATTTGATACTAAGAATATCAAATAGTTTGAAATGGCATAATACCATACTAATCACATTTTTATGTATACTGTGCAGTATGTAATAATAATGCATTATTGTAATGGTGTATAATGCATACTATTTTGCAGTAAGCAGTTTGTATAACGCACTGTATATTCATGCAGTAATCAGATGACATAATACTACTGCACTACTCATACTAATTAGGCAGCATGTTATGCCAACAATTAAATGGCAAACATGTCTTATAATAAGTATATGTTTGAAATAGTATACTACCACACTACAAATGCCATTTTTGTACCATGCCGTACATAGACAGTAAGAAGACAAACTGTATTTGACAATAATGTAGCATACAAATTAGCATGTTTATCTTTGCTTACTACTTTCAGCACATGAGCAACATGTCGAATACAACAGTATTCCATTCTGAACACTGCCTAAAACCAAAGCACAATATTACCTGTGTGAGTCTTTGTGAATAATAGTTTGCATTAGCATTAGCTGTACAAACAAATAAGCATTTTCTTTTAGAGTTACTAATTCATTTTATACCCTTAAAATACATTATATATAAGCGTGAATTACAGTGACAATGACAATGATTAACTGTATATTATGCTGCCACAATAGCTCATGAATCATCAAAATGGCAGCCAGCCAGTCAAAATGTGCAAAGCTAATATTGCACTCTGTGAGAAACGCAACCTTCCACCAGCCTTCAGAAAGTTATTCTGTTGATAAATTGCAGAATTGATGTAGCATGCCATTTATGTATTTATGTCATTTGGAACAGCTTAATAGTATACTGCGGACTGCAACTGCATACTTCATGCTGTTTGAAAAAAAATAGTATGCAAAAGTATTTTATGCCAACATGAATGTTAAACGTACAATTTCAGTATGTTTTTAGCATTTTTAATCCAAGTTTGTTTAAAATGTCTAATAAAGGAACCAACCAAGACAAATTATTTATAGTTTTTAAGGGACAGTACAATATATTGTGGGATATGCAAACCCTGTGGGTTTTATACTGCCCGTTTTGACATATTCAGTATGTTGTCCGAGTATGATCACATAAAAATCACACAGCATACATACTATAGTATATTCTGCTGAAATAGTATGGATAGTATGCTAATGTGCTTTGGAACCTGGTCAAAGACAAAGACTTTTAAGCTTTTGGTTTGTAATTAGATAAACATTATATATTTTTGAGTGTCCAGAATGTCTTATTAGTGTACTATTTATAGTATGTAGTATAGTATGTACAGTATGTAGTATGTTAACTGTGCATAGTGTGCTGCATGCATGAAGAATATTAGCTTAAAATACTGTACATACTACATTCTATAAATAGTATACTAATAAGGCATTGTTATAGCATACTACACTTTTTGCATATTTTTAAATCCTAATTTGAAGTTTTGCAATGATTAGATATTCTATATGTTTGAGACTAAGTATGAGTCCAGAATGCCGTACTTCCATACTACTCATACTATTTTTGCGGTATACTGTTTTTAAACCGCGCAGCATGCAATGATTACATGAGATTTGAAATTTAGTCATCCTCATTATGGCATACTACTTTTTTTGGATATTATTATTATTATTATTATTATAGTCCTTTTAATTGGTTTGTAAGCTAGTGGTTTAAATTCTGTGGCACTAACAGGTATTTTAATTGATTACTAGCCGGCTGTCAACCAGGCGCTTAACACCTGTGCTTCCTAAAACTGTTCCGGTGCCTGTGGCCATTCTGACCTTGTGAAAGGTTGTTAATCCGTCAGTACCTCAGGGCCGTCTTTCGCACCTGGCTTGATCTTTGACCCTAACATAATAATAGCGTGCTTAAAGATTTGCAAAAATGCAGATAACACAGGTTTAAACCCACTTGTGTTGTTTTATGTGACAAACAGCTAACTATTTGATGGAAAAAGAACATCAATCCATCAAGATATAATCTATGCTTTGATTAATGTGAACAACAGACATTAAGTGAAAAATGCTGGCAGCATTTAAATCTTCATAACTTCCTTCAGTAGTGTTAGTATTTGCATGCACAGAGTCTGTCAATCAGTAGACAGCCAGAAAAACCACATGCTCATGCACACCTACATACACCCTGATCTTTCACACTGAGAATTCAGAAATGATTTTGCGTTCCCATGATTATATGGGTGTTGATAGTCATTTATTATCAATGAGCCTTGTTCCTTTCTAATAAGCTTCCCCCCCCCCCCCCCTTATTTTTTATCAAATTGCTCAAGAGGGTAATTTCTACCCACGGGCAATTATAATGTAATTTATCTTAATTATATGTCTTTTTTCTTGTTAATTCTCCTTTTTTAATGTTTGTTTTGGCAGGTTAGGATGATCATAATGGAAAATGCAGAAGTTTTGTTGCAATCTGATGCAGTGAAGCTCAGGGCAGCACATTTAAAGACAAGGTTAGAATCTTTAATTAAACAAGAAATATATATTTTATATTTTTTTTCAACTTCAATCATATATATTTATATATATATAAACTGTGTGTGTGTTTATATATATATATATATATATATATATATATATATATACACACATTTTTTACACATATATAATAAATACACATACACAAATGTTTTAATTAGTCCAGTCAAACTATGAGACACATTCTTTTTTTCTTTTCTTTTTTTAAGTTAAAGGTTAAAGCAATTTGCATTGTGGGATACTCTGCCCAACCCACTGTGTTCTGTAATTTGTCCAAATATCGTCCAAATATAAGAAATCAGAAAATTTGCATACTGTGTGGACTGTATTCATAATACAGTCTGCATTCCAAACATGCCAATGGAATATTTCACATCAGAAAACTAAATATTGTGACTTGAACATCTGATCGCCCTCTTGTGGTAAGTTGAGTAAATTAACAAATATGACAATAAGTCTAATTTTCGTAGTAAGTCAGTGCTTGTGGATTAAATATGATTGATTGATTGATTATTTATTATTTTGTGCGCTGAGATTGTATGTCTAAATGTGAAATTCAGTTGAATAGACAGTTGATTACCACAGGACTCATTTTTCCCCATGTCGTTCCAAACCCATAAACACGTACGTCTTCAGAAAGCAATAATTTGGATGAAAACTTTTCACTGTCCCATTGACTGCCATCAAATTTGTTCTCTTTCAGTACAAATAGTATTTTCATAGCATTACAGTTGAACCACTGATGGCAGAGTCTTTCATACATTTCTGGACCTTGATGCCGTTATTTACTTGGCAGTCAACAGAACAGTCACAAGCCTCTCAGTTTTCATCCAATATATCTTAAATTGTGTTCCGACAACAAACAAGTTTAGAACAACATGGGGGTAAGTAATTGATGGGTGGAGTATCCCTTTAAATGTATTTTCAATGTAAAACAACTGTGCGTATGTGTGTAGATGTGAAACCGAGGAGAAACTCAGACTCCTGAAGGAGCAGGAGGTGTCACAGCTGATGCTAAAGAAGAAAGAGATGGAAACAACCAACACTCTCCTGGAAAAGCAGCTTTATGAATCCCAGAATGAGTTACAGCAAATCATGGAAGAACATGAGGTGGAGACGCTGTTTGGTTTAATGACAGTTAGTGATTGTCTCTAATTGTGCAATTGTGTGTCACTGTGCGTGTGATGTTCTGTCAGTCATCTTAAGCATTTAACAAGAAGAACCTTGACTTGTTAAAAATGTTGCCTAATGTCTTAACGCCAAGTTGCGGTTGGCCTGGAGGAATGGGTGTGTGTATAGGGAATGATTGATCTGTACGTATCTAACTTTTAATTATTAAACATTAGAGATTTTGCGAGTATTAGGACATCTTTTGTATCTTTTGTGCACAATTATTGTTTTTGCAAATAATACATATATATAGATTTAGCGCAACCAATGCACTAAAAGGATTTACTTATACAAATACAGTTACTAAACCAAATATTTTACCGTAAAAGTGACTCCAAATGGTATTGGTTGAATTGGTTTTAACATTTTGCTGTAGCTACTACGTTCAAGTTTACATGACAAAATTTTAACCTTCAATCTTCAATGTTACAGTCTGTGACAAAGTCTAACCCCCACGTAAGTAGCTCCATAAGAATCAGCTGTTTTGATTTTAAATCGTGTTCATGGTGAACATTCGGTATTGATGTGATCTGATCTTTCTCATTACTTTTCTGAGGTTTACGAATAACATTATATGTGACCCTGGAGCACAAAACCTGCCATATTGAGATTAACCTTTAAAGTTGTCCAAATTAACTTAAATGAAGTTTCAATATATTTACGGTATTTGACAATATAATATTGCTACAAATATACCCAGTGACTTAAGAGTCCAGAGTCACATTTATGACCTCACTCTGACTGCGCAGGCCTCATAGTCAATGAAATGCAAATACGTACATATTAATTTGGGTCATAGATGTCATAATGAGACATTTTTTTGTCGTTTTGGAAGATGTTAATCAATGTTATGCTCCCTTGTATATCAC
Source organism: Enteromius trimaculatus (assembly GCA_032361065.1). Lineage (NCBI taxonomy): Eukaryota > Metazoa > Chordata > Actinopteri > Cypriniformes > Cyprinidae > Enteromius > Enteromius trimaculatus. The sequence continues at coordinate 3,268,220 of JAUMHP010000079.1, read as the reverse complement.
AAGAATAAGGAAATTTATGAGAGGAGCCCTTTAAATTCTCCTTTTGCTCCCTCTGATTTTCCACCCCCCCCCTCTCTCGTTGGCTGACAGAGAGAGCTGGATCAGCACCAGCGGCGAGCAGAAGAGGAGTGTGATAGAGTGCTAGCGCAGGTTGCTGCAGGAGAGGATGGCAGAGGAATGGATCTCTCCCGGACCAGCACCCAGTGCGACCACTCTAGCCCAGCCCAGAGTCTCCTTGACCCAGCCATGCCACCAAATCCAGCCCCAGGCTCCGGTCCCGCTTCAAAGAGAAGGCCCCGAAAGGATGCAACCAGCTCCACAACTGCGTTTCCGCCACAGGTACGAGTATTCACTCTCTCTCTCTCTCTCTCTCTCTCCTTTAAACACTCTCTACGGTCTGCTGGCCAGGGCACTGCAGAGCGGTCGTAGTGTGTGTGTAAGTGAAAAGACTGCTAAGAGCCACCATTATTATTCAAAAGAGAATGAGGGATGCTAGTCCCATTGAGCATAACCATTGTCTTTTTTCTGTTCTCATCAGTAGGTGATTGTTTATTTGTCTTCCAGTGTGCTTGAGCAGAATTTATGCCCTCGCAAAAAAACATGAGCCATTGGCCTCGTAACTCTCATTGAAAAACAACAACACACTGCAGCTCATCTTTACAAATACCTATTATGTTGGTACAATGGTAAACAGATGGTATTAATACAGTGGTGCTCCAAGGTCCAAAAGACATTCTTGTACCATTAAAAATGGTTATGGTCCATAAAAACAAGGTATTACCATGATAAATGTCCCAAAACACATGATATTACCACTGAAAATCATCTCCTGAGAAACGTGGTAACACCATAGTACATGTCCAGAAACATGGTACAGTTTGAAAACATTTTAATTTCTTCATCAACATAATTATTCCTTCAGTTTTTGGTTAAGTAGCACTATACTCCACTCTTATCAGATGGAGACTGAATTGATTCCTAGACTGTGATATACATCAACACGAACCACAAGGGCATCAGTTCAGTTTTCTTTAATGTGATCTACTGTGTTATCAGTGCTCACTGACGTCATTTGGCAGGTCATTTCTTTATTTTGGGATGTAAATCATGGATAATGGCAGAGAGGCTATGCATTGAAGTCATTTTACCATGAGTAATAGGTGTCCTAAGGCACAGTGTGGTACCTTATTGAATTAAAAGGCTTTAAAAATGTAACAAGATTTATTGTATTCTGTGGTATTCTCATGTATACGCTGCATTTGTTTTGTTTTTTTGTGTACTGCAGGTGAGAGCAGGTGACGAGGCCCTGAAGGAGGCACGAGCCGAGCTTGCTGAGGCCCGAAAGCGATGGCACCGTCTACAGGTGGAAATCGAATCGCTACATGCCTTGGTGCGTTCGGTTCCCACAGACACACCCAAACACACACACTCCAATTCAGAAACATGTCGACACACCTAAACACACACACTCCTGAACCCATTTCACCTTAACTCATAATAGGCTAATTAGAATATCACTTACTGCTACAGAACGCATATGCAATTCTTAATGTCTGCCAGAACAAGTCTTTCATCTATAGAATTAGACCCAAACTCAACTTAACCTCTATGTAGTGTGAACTGAGTGTCAAACGTATATCAGTATTTTGTCTCCAGGGAATGGACGACAGATCCCTGCCGGATTTGTCATCACTCCTTGTTCTGGGAACCAATCATTTATTTATCAAGTACTGCAGAAAACACCAAATTGTTACCAAAAACGAATCTCTTTAAAGGTGTAATGTTATACAAGTTGAGCTCAGGGAATCTAATCTACTTGTTAATAGAGCCAGGTTACACTGCTTCATTCCCAGTGGACTGTAGAGTTACTGTAGAGTATCTTCAGTGAGCACTGTGTCGTGATCAAGATACGTTACGGTGGTGGCGTTGTGGTTAGAACTCAAGACTGTTATTCCGAAGGTTGCTAGTTTGATGCCCTACAAGGCATTATCCCAATGCCACAAACACAACTGTGCCCTTGAGCCAACCTGTAAATCAAAGATTCAGTTGAGTTTCTGGAATATTAGGGGTTTGATCTCTGAAATGTGGTCATCACCTTTGTCCCAAGGTTTTCATCTCCAGGTGCCTTCAGGGGATTAATAATAACAAGAAGGTTGGTGGATCAAACATTGTAAGTTGGGATCTGTGAGCCATTACCATTGTGCCCTTGAGCAAGGCACCTACTGTAGTCCCATGTTGGTCCAGGTGGACTGACCAAGTAAAACATGATGGCGTTACATAGATGAAATGGGATTGGCCCTTAAGTGACTCGACATGGAAGATGGCTTGCTTGCCTGCAATATTTTGGTCTCTTTTCCCTGTTTCAGACCACCCTATATTATTCCACCAACACTGAAATTCCATTCATTAAGACATTCCTCGAGCAGATTGCTGTATAAAGGGACACAGGGATGCTTGTAGGTGGAAATGTAGGAAAAAAATAATTCAGTTTTATTCCACCAGGAGAGGAGTCTCCACAGCTCCCTGCACCACACTCAGCTCCAGTACTCTGTGCAGCTCAGTGACCTGTCCCAGTCTGTCAGGGGTCTGGAGTCTGAACTAGAAAATGTGCGGGATGGTCTTGAAGTCCAGAAACAGAACCATAGCCAGCTCCTCAACACCAAGATGAGGCTGGAGAGAGAGATTGCGACCTATAGGAAACTCCTGGAACACGAGGAGGGCAGGTAGGGGAGAGACAGATTAACTGAGCTGTATTTGTTTATGCAACTAAACCGTTAGCACACGCTCAGACTTGTATGATTTCTTTTATGGAACTCCAAAGTAATGCACTGGAATTTTGATGGGGTTTCTTGGCATTGGCGTTGTGCCCTTGATGTTATAAACACTCAACCAGTCAACCTAATGATGTTTCTAAGGTAACGATCAGGTTGAGTGTGGTCTTGAATCAAACCTGCTTCTTCTTTCAATTGTGAACCACAGGTTTCTGAACACAGATGGTCCGTCTCTAAAACTGAAACCATGGAAGGGGTCAGATCCTGCTCCAGAGCAGAATGGCTTGCCCAACGGATGTGATGAAGATATAGCTGAGCCAGTCTTCTGTCAAAAAAGTTCGAAAAAAAGCCCAGCCCTTCGGCGGCAACAGAGTCTTGTCATCCTCACAGGTAAGGATAATGTCAAGAGGCCCTCAAAATCAATGATTCCACCGAATGTTTCCGATTTTCAGAATAATCTGGTTTACTACACAGCTCCAAGCCTGAGAGAAGTTTTCAAACTTTGTGTTTTTCCATCCAGAACCAGTTCAACAAAACAAAGATGGGGAGATCTGTACTGTGAAGACTCGTGAGATTCTGGAAGGAAATGTAGTGAGGGAGAGTGCAGAGGGTCATGGAAATGTGGAGTGAGTTTACACACTGACTTACAGACATAAGCATTTCACAACTTGAAGGGATAGTTTAGCCAAAAATGAAAATGTGAGGTTTATCTGCTTACTCCTAGGGCATTCAAGATGTAAGTGACTTTGTTTACAAACAAAACAAATTTTACTCAAACTGTTGCACTCTGTCAGTCATATAATGGAAGTGGGACTCAAGGCTTTAAAAGTAAAAAAACAAACAGAGACAAAACCAGTACCTCGGATTCACCTCAATATCCAGCTGTCCTGAGCACGTTCACATCACCTGTGCTGCGTCCAAAATCGCATACTGCTTAACTAAGTACTACATTTAAAACCGAACGTACTACCCAACCGTTAAAAAGTAGGTACTATATAGTATGAATGGGGGTAGTATGA
>JAUMHP010000079.1:3250337-3264330 GCA_032361065.1 Enteromius trimaculatus | reverse complement strand
TCGGACATACTACTCGCCTCGCATGCTGTTTTTCGCGTACTATATAGTAGGGAAGTAAGCGATTTCGGATGCAGCACTGGAGTGTGACGCATGTTCTTCTTCTTTACGGTGGATCACAGACTTAAGATTGAAGCTAGGGTGTCAATGGTCCATGTGAATGATAGGTGGCAATAGTGCACTTATAAGTCTGTGATACTCCATAAAGAAATCATATAGCTCATCAGCTGATGTGTTTTTTGCACAGAACAATCGTTTCGTGACTTTACACATTAATGAATCGTCATAAGCCAAAAGATTCAGGGTGTACTCACACTAGGCATGGTTGCCGTGAACACGGCCCGAGTACGATTGTCCCCACTCCCCTCTGGCCTGCACTCACATAGGGTTTTAGCATTGGTGACGGAGCACGCTTACGCCGTTATGGTGCGACGGTTTCAGGATAAACAGGAAGAGCGGCGCTGGAGTCCATCGCTCTGTTTATTTTGTCGATAATAATTTTGAGTTGTTTGGTCCGCAGCCCTATCACAGCCTATTGTAAAACAAACATTGCACCTCCGCCACCGACCTAAGTGACCTTTTCACCGCCATCTTGGTTTTGGAGTGTCGCAAAAACTTGACGTCGCGCATCCTTCACGGTTAGCGCACTCGGACACGGTTCAAACTGAGTGAGTGCACCCTCAATTTTGGTTTTCTCTGTGTTTTTTTTTTATCACAAAGCCATGAGTCCCATTGACTTCCATTGTATGACTGACAGACTGTACGGTTTGAGTTCAAGATCAGTTTGTGTTCTACTGAACAAACAAAGTCAGCTACATCTAGAAACCCCTGGGGGTAAACAGATAAACATCACATTTAAATTTTTGGATGAACTACTGTACCTCTTTACAAACAATTTAATGTGTTTAATCTTGCATGTGCCTTTGCATGCAATAGCATTGCTATGGAACTTTTATGTCATAAATTTTTACACCAATATTTGTGATTATTATTTTGCCTTTTTCTGTGCTATAGGACTGAGAAGATTGACAGGGTTATCAGGCAATGGGAAGGGTCATTCTTTAAAGGAAATCCCAAGCTGAGGAAGAAATCCGTGTCTCTGCGTTTCGACCTTCATATGGCTGTAGCGGATGAGGGCTGCAGCCAGACAAAACAGGACAGTCTTCCTAACGTGGAGGTCCGTCTGGTCATGAGACGGTCTCGCAGCATACCCACTTTTGCCCAGTGATGTCATAATGCTACAACACCACAATTGTGACATCACCATGCTACCACATCACAACTGTGACCTCACAATGCTACGTACAGCATTAGGATTAAGTAGTGGTGACCACGTCTCAATGTCTCGGCGACTAATAAAAGCGAACCACTTTAGTAACGTCATAACACTCTTGCCAAAAAAAAAAAAGCGTCACATCATCAGCAAAGCCTTTGAAAACAAAAACTCTAATTGCTTTTATGATTGTAATGAACTCATGCCAATAAAGCTACTTAATAAAATTAGAGGCAAATTAATTTGTAGTTGATTTATTTTACTTTACGGACAGGGATTACGGACGTCTTGCAATTGATTCAGATTTCGTAAAATTGTGACTTTAGGGTGTGACTCTCTCTGATGCTCTACTGCCACATTATTGATTATTAGCACATATTACGTTACTGAAATGCTATAAAACTATTGCTTTGTCATGATGTGTATAGTTTATGCATCTATAAAGCTAAATCTTAAGTTTGGTCAATGTGGATACAGAGATTTCACATTTAGTGCAGCATAACAAAAGATGCCTTATTGCGTTTGACAAATGTTACTGAAACTAATTTTACGCTCCAGTGAACGCTAGGGGGTATCAATTTCTGGTTCTGCAGAAGGCTGTAGTGTGAACCAAAACAAAATATTGCGAAATTTGCCAGTGTAGCAAAAATCAGCAGCCAAAATAAAAAGATTTATGGTGAAACCGATGTACTGTCCTCACGATATTGCCTGCATGGACGTGTACAGAGAATTAAATGCTAAGAGTAAAATGTTGACTAGGAACTTCTCTACTACTTGCACTCGCCTATAAAAGTTACATTGCTTTGTATTACGGATGCATATAGTTTACGCTTCGTTTAAAGTGCAAATACTGTGTCTTCAAATCAAATTATGCAGGATTGTTCAGAAAACTTGAAAAACTGAAAATAATAATAATATTTTTTTTTCATTCCTTATCTGCATATATTTAGCATTTAAACTGATTTATCTACATTCATATTATGTTCTACCTCTGATGGTTGCTGTGTTGTAAATACATGGGTTTTTCTGATGCAACAAAGAAATGGATACATACGCATATATTTAATTTGAAGGTATGTTAAATCTAATTAAATCTATATCCCTGAAACATGATGATATTAAGTTTGGTTCCTGCTTTCATTTATGTAATGCTCAATCTAGTGTCATGCATATTAACTTTTTACGTCTCATTATCTTCCAAGGGATTGTGACTTACTCAAAGAAATGTGAAGAGAAATTACGCCATGTGCATTGGTTAAAATTGCAATGTCATATGCACTTTAATTAATTAAAATCAAAACATTGCTAACTTTCTGATTTCTCTCTGTTTTTAACATTTTATTTTCTGTTTGTGAAACATACTTATTTTTTCCTTTTTGTATAATATCCATAGTTTTGAGTGATGACTGCCTGACAGGTGCTAATAAAGCTATTATTATTTCCAGATGAGCTATTTATGTTATGAGCAAAGCTGTCCAAAGACATTTCATTATATAGGCCACAGTGCCTGGAGAACTAGCACACAACACAGTCGTCCCAGTTAAGCCTGGAATAGATTTGTTAAAAAAAAAAAAAAAAAAACACCAGAAAATTATTTTAGTAACATAATAGTGTACAAAAAAATGTTGCACAATCATTAAAATAAGCAGGCAAGAGTGGTTTTCTTCTAATAATATCCACATCCCCAGTTCTGTGACATGTTGTTATGTTCAAACGATTGCAAACCTCTTAATAAATAAGTTTTAGCGAGATGCTAATGCAAACAGTGTGTGGTAGCAATATGCACCTTTCTTGACTAAATACTTTTTTCCAGCAAATTAGAGAGAAGCAGTAACTTAATTGGCGTCTATAGCCTATAATGCTGTATCCTCGTGGTTAGGTTGTGGAGCTCATGGGTGATTATTACAGGAACACCGTTATTTAAAAAATCGCTAGCTCTGCACTTACAGTACTTGAGAAACAGCTGTAGATAGCAGGCCCATATAACCTAACATTTTCATCATAACAAAAATTCTTTCCACACCTGGAAAATGGATCTCCGTATTACTGTACACAAATAATGTTTAAAACATATACAGCATTTTGCATTTTCTGAGGTAAGAGTGACGCTGAAGAGTTATGAAGAAAAGATGAACGCTGCTCCCTAGTGGTCATTTTCCCACATTTTGTGAAGAATTTTAAGCTAATTTTGATTTAAAAAAAAATAGGTATGTAGGCTGCTCTTAGCATACGTCATGATGGCATTGTTGACGAAAATCATTAGCGCTCAGTTATTTAGTATTTTTCATAAGGCATTATAATATAGCAAAGTGTTTCCTTTCTGAAAAACAAACAATAGAACCCTGTCCAAAACACAATATAAAATGTAATGGATTAAATGGTTATAATAGGATTTGTATTCTTTTAATGGAAACTATAATGGTGTCTACTGTACGTGATGGATTCTATTCATGGGATGTTAAATCCTACTGGAAAAATGCCTAAAAAATGAATTTGTAATGGTTTTACTTGGAAAAAACAAATGATGTATTCAAATGGAAATGGAAACCATACATTTCTGTGATGGTTTCTATTGGGCTTCTGTTATTTATTTTTGTTTCAAGTCTCTTGCCAGTTTTCTACTTCATTTAAGTGCTGTTTTTGTTTTCTATGGAGCTATCTGGCTTTATGTATATTTATAGTTAACTACACAAGTCTCTAAGAGCATTTACTAAATTTGCTAGCTGCAGTAACCATTTTTGTTTTCCGTAAAGAATAAGTACAGTAGGCCTACATTATGTACATTATGCACATAATTAAGAAAAATGAACTCTTTGTGTGTTTTTGGGTGAAAGTAGGTCACACTGAACCTGTTTAACTCATCTGAGCCCTGAAATTTGGCAGAGATTTTTGCTTGCAGTCAGGATTGACATTTCTGTGTGTATGTTTGCACATATGCGAGTGCATACACACTTGTTTGTGTGTTAATGCTACAAGCTATTGTGTAGCCTGGAATTTCAATACTTTGCATACAGGAAGTTGGTTTTCCTCTTCTCTGGACCAGTAATTTTTAATATGAGTGTGTGTGGAGGTGTGTGCGTACCTACCAACACAGCTGAATAAACACACATCCGAACAGGCCCATGCGCTCGGTGCCGTCTCTATACCCCATAATCCACCTGTCTTTTTCTAGAAAGCACTGACTCAATTTTTGGATCTGGTTTTCATGACAAAGCGAATGTCCTCTTTACAGAGAGATGTCTGGGTATAAAAGAGCTGGAGTGGGACGGGCCTGAACCAGCACAGCTCCGCAACTCTACCCTCTGCAGGCGCCGCCACCAGCCAAAACAGCAGAATGGGACGGGTGAGTACGAAGGTGATCAGGACACTCTGCTCCGATTATAGACCATTTGTGACTGCACTCTTAAAAATAAAAGAGCTTCACAATGCCGTATAGAAGAATGTTTTTTTGTCTAAATGGCTCCATAAAGAACCTTTGTGGTGAAAGAAGGTTCTTAATATTCTTAAAAGGTTAGAACGAGATGGTTCTTTGTGGAACCAAAAATAATTCTTCTATGGCATAGCTGTAAGCAAAAAAAATTTAGCAGTGTGTTTAGTTATAGAGCCATTTTGAGACAGTTGGACACCCAAAATTGGATTTAATTTATGTGTTTTTCTTTGTCTTTATAATTGTATATATTTTATATTTTTAGAAATAATATTTCATATTTTTAACAATATTGTTATGCAATACAGCACAGTGCGTCCAGAAGAAGGTTGTTAAAAAATAATATCCTAGTCTCTTTTGTACAGATCATTTTCTACGAGGACAAGAACTTCCAGGGCAAACGGTATGAGTGCGACAGCGACTGTTCGGACTTCCATGCCTACCTGAACCGGTGTAACTCCATCCGCGTGGAGAGCGGAGCCTGGGTGGTCTATGAGAGGCCCAACTTCACGGGCTACCAGTATGTTCTGCCCCGGGGCGAGTATCCGGATTACCAGCGCTGGATGGGTCTGAATGACCGCCTCTGCTCCTGCAAGATGATCCACATAGTAGGTTTCCACATGCAGTGGAAACATCATGTAGTGTCTACATGAAAAACCATGTATATACATTGTATGGGTCAAAATGATCGATTTTCTTTTTTGCCAAAAATCATTAGGCTATTAAGTAAAGATCATGTTCCATGAAGATATTTAGCGAATTTCCTACCGTAAATATTTCAACACTTAATTATTGAATAGTAATATACATCGCTAAGAACTTCATTTGGACAACTTTAAAGGTGATTTTCTAAGTATTTGGATTTTGTAGCACCCTCAGATTCCAGATTTTAAAATAACTGTACCTTGAACAAATATTGTCCTATCCTAACAAACCATACATCAGTGGAAAGCTTATTTATTCAGGTTTCAGGTGATATGTAAATCTCAATTTAAAAAATTTGCCACTTATATTTGTGGTCCATGGTCACTTCATATTCAGCAGATATTCCTTTCAATCCAGGTAAGCGGTTCTGATTACAAGATCCAGCTCTACGACAAGGGAGATTTCGCGGGCCAGGTGTACGAGACCACCGAGGACTGTCCATCCGTGGTGGAACGCTTTCGGACACGCGAGGTCCACTCCTGTAAAGTGCTAGACGGGATCTGGATCTTCTACGAGCACCCAAACTACAGGGGGCGCCAGTACCTAATGGAGAAGGGGGAATACCGTAAACCCATGGACTGGGGCGCAGTCTGCCCCACGGTTCAGTCTTTCAAACGCCTGACGGAGTGACGTCTGACCAAACTACTTTACTCCAAACTACCCAACCACAACAGCACGACACACCTGTGCTGAATCAATAAACGTGTGGTTGCAAACGAAACTGTTGTCTCTTTTTGCAAACGTGTGATCACTAGACCTTTTGACTTTGGAAACTACATACATTCTATAGATTTCATAACAGACGAGTGATTGTACAGCTAGAGGTATAGGGTTAGTTCAACCAAAAAATTACTCACCATCATGTCGTTCCACAACCATGAGACTTCAAAATCCAAGAGCTTTCTGACCCTGCAAAGACAGAAACTAAACTACCATGTTCAAGGCGCACCGAAAAGAAGACATTATTGAATGAAGTCATTGTTTTGTATTCTTTGCTTAAAAAAAGCAGCTTCATAAAATTACGGGCTAACCGCTGATCTCACATGGACTATTTTAACGATGTCCTTACTGCCTTTCTGGGCCTTGAATGTGGTTGTACTATAAATAACAATTCTAAAAACATACCCACTAACAGCCAAATGTTGAAGATAAAACAGATGTGGAAGCCATGTTCATCTGCAGTTGGATGACTAATGTTTTTGGTATTTTTCAGCGAAAATGAGTTGACTCTTAATTATAATAAAAGGCCTAAATAAGGTGTAGACGTGCAGACGTAGAACTGAGACAACTGCTGGTAAATCTAAAGACAGGGGCGTCTCTGGAGCCAAGTTTATTGGTGTTATAACATACTTTCAAGACTTCTCATTTCACTTCAACGGGACTTTTTATGTTGATCTTTCATCATCTTTTCTGCTTTCAGCATTACCAGAAGAACTACCCATTGTGTAACAGGGTCTTTACTGTAAGACTTTGTTCCTACAAGACGATAAACCTGGTAAGTTGCTCGCATGCACGCAAAACAGAGTGACATCTGTAAATCCATCCATCTGCAGTCTTCATTAACCTCCAAACCGCCCAACCACAACAGCTCCGACACACGTGTGCTGAAGCAATAAATGTGTGGTCGCAAATGAAACGTTCTGCTCTCTAGTGGCAGGTAGCATTTACAAAGTCTTTCCAAAAAAAACCTAAAGGAATAAATGTGAAAGACACTGATGCATTTTTATCATTTAAAAAATCATATAAATTAAAGTCAAAACTAATTAAATTGGACTTTTTAAAAATTAATTTTTTTATTTTTTTTTTAAATGTACACAAGGTTATTAAATATCTAGTAGTCTTTTTGCTGTAAGAAATATGGATTTTGCTATGCATCTTGTTCTTGATATACCAATTTCATTGTATAATTTATTAATGCATTTGTTATTTGGAGTTTCAATCTAATCTTGGATTTTTCCCATGTCTTTTTAACTGCATTTGCCTAAATGTGAAAAAATAATGAATACTGTTCCATGGGGATAATGTGACAGCAATTTTGAAAACAGGTACAGTTTTTTTTATTATCACATATGGCTCAAACTTAAATGCAATTTAAACGTTAATATTCCAATGTAATACCAATGTTTTGGCAGTTTTCTAGGATTGTAGTCATGCAGGTGAGGGATATAGACGTACAAATGCAGAACTGAGCACCACTACTTTCATCGCAGAGGTTTCTGGGGACCTGGTTTATTTCTCTCTATGTTGGGGTCATGTAAGTGTTATTATAACGTTACTTTCAAGACGACTTCTCTTTTCACTCTGGCTGAACTATTGATGCTGCTTTCTCACGATCATTTCCTCTTTCAGCATTCCCGACAGAAACACCTATAGCTATAATCCTCAGAGTGTTTATGATCTTTAAGTGTAGACTTGTACCCTTTCTTAAAGTAATATTCCACCCAAAATTGTCCATTTATTCAACGTGATTGATTGAGTTCCAGATTAATGACAGTCACATGAATAGTGTAATTCACATTCAAATAATGTATTAATGTACATGTATCAATTGTATTGGGAAAAAAAGGCCAAGACCAAGAAAAAAAAGCATATTAGTTTGGAAGACAAATGAATAGCTCAGCAAAGCTTTATAAGCATTATCACACTGTATTTCGCATGTTTGTTTGTTTTTTTAAGATTTCCAGAAGAACAAAGAAACTACTGAAAACTGGATCTGATCTCATAAACCACTATGGCAACAGCAGCCACGCCCACCAAAGCAGAGATGACCATTCGAATCACAGCTTCAGTGAACCCACAGCAGTGGACTTGATCTGAAGATTTTAAAGTAAGTTTTATTACGAATCTGCGTTTGAGAATATCAAATATATTTTAAAATATCATCCACACACCTGCACATGTCTGGCAGACTTCACTGATGTCCAGATGTGTGGTCTGGTTTGTGATGGGGTTGTTGATCACACAGCTGTAGGTGTTGTTCTCCTGATATTCCACCTCCAGAGGTAGAGAGAGACTGATGCTGAGATCAGACACACTGATGCTGGACAATAAACGGTTTCCTTTGTACCAGGAGAGAGTCACATGACTCACATTCATCACCGAACACAGCACTGAACAATTCAGCTGTGATGATCCTGATGATGAAGAACATGTAGAGTATCTGGTGATGACAGGAATGGGAAGACGAGCTGGAAAACATAAGATTATTTATTTGACTACATTTTCTGTGACGCATATGTTTGAGCTCTGTGGTATCTGGTAAACTACTCACCGTAGACCGTAACATTGAATGATTCCGCTGAGAATGTACAGTACATCTGATAAAGTCCAGAGTCTGTGGTTCTGATGTTGCTGATGGTCAGAGATCCAGTCTGATTGTCGATCTGTAGCCTGTCTCTGAACGGCTCATCATAGTACCCAATATCACCTGTATCCACATAAAGCTGAATGACTCTAACATTACGAGATTCTTCAGGTCTATACAAACTCCACTCTATAGAATCCATGTCATTTCTGTTGAAGCGTTCGACTTTAGTATAATGGCTGGTGAGAGTGATAGACTCTCCCTCCATCACTGACATCATCTTCACTGCATCTGTTTCAGAACAAAAATAGCAAGATTTGAGTGGATCCTCAACCACACCAAAATACAATTCACAGCTTTCTTGGCTCAAAATGTTTTCTTTCTAATCATCTGACCATAATGAACCCCGAAGACATCCAAATATTTGTAACTTACCAACCAGGTGGCATAAACGCAAGAAAATAATTGCGCAAAACATTTTTCATCCACATGAGATAAATGAGGAAGTGTAATTAAGGAACTCCTCTCTCAGTAAGAACTACTTGTCCGGTTGTTTTTATGGCTGAAAATCTGTAACATCTAGTTGCAAGTTACATTTCATACCATACTAATAATTTTTTTTTAGCATTCATGTGTGAATAAGTGAACACGAATGATGAGAGGAAAAACATTTTTTCTTTTTTTTTTTTTTTTTGGCTACTTTTGGCTTCATTTCCTTGAATGAATGAAAAACAGGTTACACAAACAAGGAATATTTAAAGTTCAGTGTTGTAATAATCTCTCTCTAAATTAACAGAGAAGTCAAAATTCCCTTTATCTTTTGAAATATACTGTACTACAAAAAAACATCCTGTAAGCTTCAGAACTCAAATGTTTTTGTGAGTCTAAAAACAGACAGAAGACTAACGCCTGTTTCTACATTGCAAACTGTTCCACTGATTTGTAAAAACCTGGTCCTTTGTTCACTTCATTTTACCGCAGATTCATTTACAATCAGCTGTAAAATGATGAAAGGCACAATTTGACAGGATTATCAGAAATATACTAAAAGGCGATGATGACTATATTGGATCGACAGTAATGTCGCAAGTGTGAGTTTTTTTTTCGCTCACCAGCCAATCTGGCTACTCAATTCTCTAATAGTTACAAAAAGAAATGAATGAAAGGAAATAAACCATTTAAAATAATAAATAATGTTTTGATATTTTAAAGATGTTGAATGCTGATAGTTGAAATTATTTAAAATGGAAAGATGCTTTAAAGGAGTCATAAAGCTCAATTTTCCACAAGCTAATATGATTCTTTAGGGTCTTAATAGAAAGTCTGTAATATACTTTGTTTTAAAATCTATCAAGGATAATGTAAAATTTTACCCTGTCAGAACCAGCTCTTTAGAGATCACTCTGTTCTGTGTACTTCCCCTTTAAATCTTCATGAGCTCAGCTGACTCCGCCCCTCTTTTCTGAGGCGCTCCCGAAGAATCTTTTTTTTTTAGCAGTATTCATAGTGAAACTCGCTAATTAGCATATTATTAGGTAAGGGGATTTGCAAAGATTCATTAAAAGACATTATACTCACTGAAAACTACCTGTGGATCTTTATCATTGCAGCGTGGTTGTGTATACACACCCCCAACACACATTTCAGTCCAAACAGCTTGAGAAAGTGCACATGGCACCGGATGACCCCTTTAAATGCAATAGTAAAACCGTCACTAGTGAGTCATTGCAAATGGAATTATTTGAACAGTTGATTCATTCAGGACCAAAGCAAATTCCTCTGAGATTCATGGAATTATTTTTATTGGCAAAATAGAGCAAGAAAAACCAATATAGTGTCTAAAACGTAAATCGTTTTTTATTTTTTATTTTAAAAAATGTATATTATTGTACTATTTCTTAAACTGTTGTTTAAAATCAATTTCACATTTGTAACCATGCTGATTTTTTATGAAAAAATGGCATTCTTGGTGTTGATATATTGAATAACAATATGAAATTATATAAATATTTTAATTTTTTTTGCCCAATTATCGTTCTTAATGCGTATTACTATATTGAATCATTGAGGGCAAGGTTGGCAGGTGTTTATTTCAAACCCTGCTGGTCACCATTGCTTTGACTGTTACAGATCGTTTTATATCTATAACGTATGCATTTCTGATCTAAATGTGGGCAGTGTCCAACTGTAAAGTACTGTCAAACTTACAGAACTGTTAGCCAATCATAGTGGGTGTTTATTTCCGAGTCTACAATCCGCCACGTCTATTCAAACAACGCGTTTTGATGAGGAGGGTTAAAAACAGGAGACAAAATATCCTGTTCCTTCTCAATTTTAACCCCATTAATAGCTGAGTATAACTCTTATTTATGAAGAATCCAGTGAATGGGACTGTGTGAAGCCAAATGTTACAGATCCTGTGCAAGAAACAGAACATGAATCATATTCTTTTATTTTATAACAAGAAAAATAACTGAATTCATACTTTTGATTTTAAGTTAAAGACCTATTCGCAATAGGAAATATTTTTTCACAATATGAAGTTTTTTAAAACATCTTTAAGCACAGCAAGTATATTACAATTCTTACTTTATTTACATCAAGAGTAAATATTAATTCCATATTGATTCCATATGCCATCATTCAGCGAATGATTGTGATGTTCTCCATTTCTGTCCAGCTCTTCTGGATCTGATGTCATACATCACTGTGGCAACAGTAGCCACGCCCACCACAGCAGAGAGGACCAATCGAATCACAGCTTCAGTGAAACCACAGCAGTGAACAGAGTCTGAGGACAGAAAAAAAGGTTTTATTGAGATGCTGCACCAAAATGTTTGTGGTATTCTATACATATTTATAATCTCTGCCATACCTGGACATGGTTGACAAAGTGTGATGAGGTCCAGATGTGTGGTCTGGTTGCTGATGGGATTGTTTACGCTACAGCTGTAGGTGTTGTTATCCTGATACTCCACCTCCAGAGAGAGACTGATGCTGAGATCAGACACATTGATGCTGGACAATAAACTGTTTCCTTTGTACCAGGAGAGAGTCACATCTCTCACATTCAACACTGAACATAGCAGTGAACAATTCTGCTGTGATGATCCTGATGATGAGTATGAAGGACACTGTGAAGAGCCTCTGATAATGACAGGTATGGGCAGAAGTGCTGGAAAACAGAGAGATTACTTTATTTAAAATTTGATTTGATCACATAGTTGAGAATGATACAAAGTAACTGAAGGTACATAAACAGTGTATTTGTCCAGCTGTTGATTTATTTGAGGAGAGGCAGAACGTTCAATTTAAGCACTTACCAAAGACAGTAATGTTAAATAATACAGCAAATGACTGAAGTCTGAAGAACTGTAGTGCATACAGTCCAGAGTCTGTGCTTCTGACGTTCGTGATGGTCAGAGATCCAGTCTGATTGTCCATCTGTAGTGTGTCTCTGAACGTCTCATCATAATGAAAAATAATATCAGGTGTTCCCTTGTCAAAAGTAATGTCTATAAGATTGCTTTCAGGTTCAATCCTCCACTGCATATAACGTATATCTTGTATATCAGGAACATTTGTGTGTAGAGTAACAGAATCTCCCTCCGTCAATAACACTGTCCTGACCTCATCTGTATCAGGATCAAACATAGCAAGATAACAATAAACTTAATTAACCAACTAACAAATAAGCATTGAATCATCTCTTTTTTAATTATCTGTATAGGTTCTGTCAGACAATATATGACCCTGGGCCACAAAACTTAGGATAGTTAACCCAAAAATGAAAATCTGATGTTTATCGGCTTACCTCCAGGGCATCCAAGGAGTAGGTGACTTTATTTCTTCAGTAGAACACAAACATTTTTAACTAAAACCGTTGTATATATCTGTGTGCAAGAGCATGTTGACATGTCACGCGTCAGATGTTGTGAATGAGCTCAGGAGAGTTGGAGATTGTGGTGTATAAAAGGGAAGAAATGATAAAAATACTACGGTGGCTGAGAGAGCTCAATGCGCTGTAAACAGAAAAAACACATGCAAACAGAAGAAAACACATGCAAACAGAAAAAAACACTTGCAAACAGAAAATAAACACCTGCAAACAGAAAAAACACATGCAAACAGAAAAAAACACTTGCAAACAGAAAATAAACTCATGCAAACAGAAAGAAACACTTGCAAACAGAAAAAAACACTTGCAAACAGAAAATAAACTCATGCAAACAGAAAAAAACACATGCAAACAGAAAAAAACACATGCAAACAGCATTTTCTCACAACGAAACACAACACAGGGAGGCGCTGCAGACACAGGAATGCACTGCAAACAGCACGGACCACAACGGAAATGTTGTAAAAAGTGACGAACACATCTGGGACCCGATAATTTGTTCAGTGGCTTTTGTTCAGAGAAGAGATGTTGTCGCTGAGTTTTTTTTTTGTGTGTGTTTATTTTCCTGATCAGTCCCAGGAGCAGTGTTGGGGGTAACGCATTACAAGTAACGTGAGTTACGTAATAATATTTCTTTTTCCAAGAGACTAGTAAAGTAACGCATTACTTTTTAATTTTAGAGTAATATAACTGAGTTACTTTAAAAAAAAAAAAAAGACTGACAAGTCTCCTGACCTCATGTTGGTAGAAATCAGAAATACAGAGCGTTGTGTGTGCGGTGTGTGAATACTAGGGATGGGCATAGATTTTATTTTTATTTTTTAATCTAGATTAATCTAGATCTAAATGGCTCATTTGAATTCTGCCAAAGGCATTCAGAATATGTGTGCTACCTAAATAAAGACTAAAAGTAAAGCCCTATTCTGACGGGACTAGTTTTACAGGGGGTCGTTAGAGAATCTTTTGTTTCACAGATGTACTTGGTGATTTTAATCCCGTCTATGTCTGTGTTTTTCTCTCACAACCTCTGTGATAATTCTAGAGTCCGAATGCGATGTCTGTGGTATTATTTTTCACAACGCGTTTCCTTGTGTGTTTTAGCCAACGCGATATGCAGCAGATCCTCTTACCACACGCACGTTTGATATATTTTAATATATAAAATAAATAAATAAATATAAATAAAGAGCCAGATCACGTAAACTGTTAAGACTGTAATATCTGTATCAGGTAAGATTACCCAGCTAACACACGACGTAACATATTTGTAATTTTTGGTCATTTCATGACTTACCAATTGGCAACGTAACCACAATGTCATATGCACGTAATTCCATTACCATCCTATTACCAATTCACAACGTCGTCAGTACATCCTCCTTACGTAAC
>JAUMHP010000079.1:3225003-3250237 GCA_032361065.1 Enteromius trimaculatus | reverse complement strand
CCAAAACGGGCCGTCCAAAAGACGTCCTAAAAAGACGTTAAAAAAACTTTCATTCGGGCTTGTCAGGGGATGTCATTTCAACGTCTGACAAAGACGATTGTTCAGTGGGATGCCTTTAAGTTGCTGAGATATATTTGTAACAATAGCCAAAAATGCATTGTATGGGTGAAAATAATTGATTTTTGATCTTTTATCATAAACATCATTAGGATATGAAGTAAAGATCAAGTTCCGTAAAGATATTTTATACATTTCTTACCATAAACTTGCCAAAAATCATCTAATTTTGATTAGTAATATTCATTGATTTGGACAACTTTAAAGGCGATTTTCTCAATATATACAGTAGATATTTTTGCACACTCATATTCCAGATTTTCAAATAGTTGTATCTTGGTTGAATAACGCACTATCCTAACAAACCATGCATCAATGTTGAAAGCTTAATTATTAAAATGTTGGGGTTCTGGGTCACGTATAAGCTTTAGCTATAGGCTACTGTTGCTTGTCAATTCAAGAAAACGGTTTAAATCGAAAAGCACTCTCTTATCGCTTTAATTGAAACAATTTCTGATTCATACTACCTAAAAGAATGTTTATTGTTAAAACGCTGCTCTTAAAGTACTCACCATAAACAGTGACATTGAATAACACTGTTTTATGCATGAAAGGGTTATAATTATAGATGTCTCTCTGATAAAGTCCAGAATCTGTTGTTCTAATGTTCCTGATGGTCAGAGATCCAGTCTGAGAGTCCATTTGTAGTCTGCCTCCAAATTTTTGTTCAAAATGATACGTGACTTCAGTAAACCATTCTGCTATACTAGTGCATTCAGGTCCAAACGCCCACACTATATGATGCATATTTCTGTCTGTATCATGAACCTCAGTGTTTAGAGTGACCGAGTCTCCCCCCATCACGTATACTCTCTTCACTCCATCTGTATCAGAAACACAACAAGGTAACAAGAACAAATAGCCTACTGTATATCATAAATCCTCTGACTGTACTGAAGATGAAGTACTTACCAACCAGATGCCACAAACAGAAGAACATGAAAATGCGAAACATTTTTTTTAGATGTTGGCTACATTAGATGTTGGCTAGATGTGTAGTCTTCACAGTGTGAACAACAAAATGTTGAGTAATGAAGGAAACGCAGTCTGTAGAAGGACTTCACAGCTAGTCCTTGAGTCATTGAATGTTGTCATCACCGGACCTTGTGGTCGTTTCTTGCTTCTCACTTCACAATTAGCTGCTGTAATTTTTTCCACGGCTGACTGAAAAAAGAGGAAGAAGTCAAACAGAAAAAAAAAAAAAAAAATTAGTTTAAAATCATGATTCTAAAATGCTTTTGTAAAGTGTGTTATACGCTTAATGTTAACGATGCACAATGAACAACTGCGACTACATTGGACGTCTTCAAACGTCAGCGTGTGGGGCAGATGCTTAGTATATAAATGGATGCTACTGCTAGTTTTACTTTTGTAGGCCATCGTGCTTGTGTGGTTTTCCATTCCCACTTTCTCCAGTAATCTGCTTAAAAATTTCAAACATGGTTGCCAACTTTTGAGTTCAGCCTGGAGTGAGAATTATTCAGGAATTATTAACAAGCTTTCAATTAAATACATGATATTTTTTCTCATTTTTTTTCTAAACTAAACTAGCCTACAGCGAGGTTAAAAGAAACTGTTGATTTTTATAGCCTACAAGTTCATATTACACCATTTGTTTTATAATAACGTTATTTCTATACATTTGATTAATTACAATAAAAAAGAACCAATTATACTCGTCTCTAGTGTACGTCGCTGGTTTATGGAATGGATTTTATTCTTTCGGCGGTTGAAACTCTCATTGAGTTTAGACATTACACACAACACATCCAGTAAGTTGGAGTGTATCTTTCACCTGTCCATTCAGTGTTTATTTCGTGCTCATTAGAATGCACCCTTGCTCTTGAACTAAGGCCACTAAAGAGCTCTAAATCTGTTTGAAAACACTAACCAGAATTAAATTCTGAGATTTGTTTCCTATTATCAACACTGACCTACCTTTGTCTTTTCTGTCAGCTCTTTATCTGTGTCCTCTCTCTCTCTCTCTCAGCTCTGCCATGTTTTTCTCTGCATTAATAAAATGAAGTGCGGCACGAGCAGGCATTCATAATGGATGAGATGAAGCGAACACCAGAACACCAGATGTGTCGTATCCTCAAATTCGAAGCTAAAATAAACGTATTAATTGTTAGTTTATAAACTCCAGTCACGTGTCCATGCCAGCACAACTTACGAGATCTATCAGTTTTTGCTCCGTCATCACTGTTTGTTTGTTTGCACATCTAAATTGAAATTCTGTGTTCATAAAAGACAAGTAGGTTGTACGCAGTCATACACACGCATACCGTATGATCTTTATTCCTGCTGATGTTCTCTGTAGCTCAGTCAGTGTTTTTATCAAGCTTCACCAAAACACACAAAACCTGAGTCAGGTTTTTACTATGATACTATTGATGAGAGAGGGTGAGTAAACGAACAGCATCCTTTCTGATTTGTCAAGACCGTTTTGTGTACCGTCTGATTGATTCATTAAAAAGAATCGACTCACCAATTGATCACTACTGTACGACCGATGAACATTTAATGAAACATTTTACAGCTGAAAATATCTATATTCAAATTTCATCAAGATTGTACTCCTTTCCTCTCGAGTGAAATGTAAATTCTCTATTTCCAAGCGTTTAACGGCCATCGTTCAGGGGCTGATTGTGATGCTCTCCTCTTTGTTGGATCTGATGTCATACATCACTATAGTAACAGTAGCCACGCCCACCACAGCAGAGAGGACCAATCGAATCACAGCTTCAGTGAAACTGCAACAGCGAGCAGAGTCTAAGGACAGAAAAAAAAAAGAGGTTTTATTGCAAACCAGCACCAAAATGATGACAAATTGATCAATAACTTCTTGACGGACCTCCACAGACTTCACTGTTGTCCAGATGCGTGGTCTGGTTTGTGATGGGGTTGTTGATCACACAGCTGTAGGTGTATTTCTCCTGATATTCCACCTCCAGAGGTAGAGAGAGACTGATGCTGAGATCAGACACACTGATGCTGGACAATAAACTGTTTCCTTTGTACCAGGAGAGAGTCACATGACTCACATTCCCCACCGAACACAGCACTGAACAATTCAGCTGTGATGATCCCGATGATGAAGATGAATAGGTTAAAGAGTCTCTGGTGACAATGGGAATGGGCAGACGAGCTGGAAAATGCAAAAAACAAAATAAGACAAAGTAGTAATAAATTGTATTATTATTGTCATATGCATACATCTGAACATCCCATTAAAATACTCACCATAGACCGTAACATTAAATAAATAAAACAGCATATTTTTTTTTATCTGTAGTTCATAAAGTCCAGAGTCTGTGGTTCTGATGTTTCCGATGGTCAAAGATCCAGTTTGATTGTCGATCTGTAGCCTGTCTCTAAATCTCTCAGCATTAAAATAATTAATAACAGGTTCTCCCTTATTAAACTGAATGACCATAAATGTCTTATCAGGTTCAAACCTCCACTGTAGGTATTGTATATCAGAAACATTAGTGTGTAGAGTAACAGAATCTCCCTCCGTCACGGATACTATCTTCATGCCATCTGTATGTGTACCAAGCAAACCAAAACTGAATTAAAACCGGCTCAGACAAAAATGTATGTTTTTGTCATTATTTGCTCACCCTGTTGATCCACACCATAGTGAAAGCTAAAGGGATCCAATACAGTACTACTCCTCGCTCACATGCATTGCTTTCACACACACACACACACAATGTTGTTTCTACACAGAAGAAAGTCGAACAGGTTTGGAACAACATGAGGGTGAGTAAATAACAACAAAATTTAACATTTTAATTAAGCTAAAGCCATATAAACATGTTTAACTCACCAACTAGATGCCATAAACAGAAGAAAATAAGTGCACTAAACATTTTCAGCCGTATGAGATAATGGAGGAAGTCTAATGAAGAAACTGGAATGTGGTTAAACATAGCTTTCTCAATAGTCACGTGGTACACTGCATGTTATCATAAACAAAACATCAGCGTTTTTGGTCAGTAGTTAACCGAGTCGGGGAGTAAATGGAATACATTTAACTTTGTTACATAATTAAAATAAAAAATAAAATTGACACACTGACGCTGAACAATTACCAGGAGAGAGTCACATGACTAAAACCAAATGAAACACGTTTGGACACTGATGATCATCCTGATGATGATGAACCATTTAAAAAGTCTTTAATGATGAAGGTGTAAAACAAAGTAATATAAATGACTATAAACATCAGTTTTGTAAGTAGACGTCATAAACTTCGCAATAGAAAAAAACAGTCCTTCACCCAGACACACACACACACTGAG
Organism: Enteromius trimaculatus; assembly: GCA_032361065.1. Taxonomy (NCBI): domain Eukaryota; kingdom Metazoa; phylum Chordata; class Actinopteri; order Cypriniformes; family Cyprinidae; genus Enteromius; species Enteromius trimaculatus. The sequence continues at coordinate 3,245,813 of JAUMHP010000079.1, read as the reverse complement.
CTCATGCTATTAAAGGAACTGTCTTAAGTTGACATTTATCCCTGCTGATCATTTGTGTTGCTACAGTAAATATTTTTATTCGGCGTCTCTAATTTGAGAAGGCAGGGGTCGAAATGGCGCTGAAAGCACTGTTGTGCAAAATCTCAATGTGATGTCTATGACTTAATTACTAATTTCACATTAAGTCTCTGTGCAATGTAGATTTTATGTAAATCATCTGACTACACTGAAGCTAAAATCACTTAACACTCTTGTACATCAGTCTATACCAGCACAATGTTTTTGTCAACCAGGTTTTTGTGCATCTGCGTCTTAAATCTCAGATCTCGTTTGTTCCAGAATGATTAGTTAGTTTATATCTCAAGTGACTGACTATAAAACCTGGCTGCAAAACGCACTAAAACAACTCTAAGATGGCAACATACAGGTTGTGTACAGCTTCTGCTGGGTTGAATGAACGGGCAGCTTTCTCCAAGTATGATAAATGCTTTTGATGACACAGTTTCTGTTTTGTAAGTCAAATGTGAGGAAAGTTGAAGTTGCACCCATGCAGCCACTCATACAGAGCTCATGCAATTAAGGAAGTGACTTTTGTTTGACACTGTTAATTCTTCTGATGTATCATCTGTGGCGTCTCCAACAATGTTTCTGCGGTCTACTGGGATTCAAACTATTTCATTCAGCTCCAGGGCTCCATTCAGCCCTGATTGAACAACTTTTACCATCTTTCAGAAAGAAAGAAATCACACAAAGAGCAAAATCTGATTGAGACTGCAGCTTTAACATTTAACAGTGGATTTCCAAGACTTTTGACAGGAAAGACAATTCATGGCTCATCGTTTAGAGACTGACTGTGATTAGAGGTCAACCGATGTATCGGTTTTGCCGGTTAATCGGCACCGATATTTGATTCTCGGAACTATCGGTTATCGGCAAAAATCTTCTCCAATAGTTTTTCCGGGTTGCATCGGCTGCCCGAGTGGCTGTGAAGGGTCCATTATCCTTATACAGTGTGAGAGCCAACATATCAATGGAGAGAGCGGCCTCTAGAGGCGAAAATGACTTAAAACACATGATACTGCGCACGCTCCCTGAGAAAGCACTGACAGCGCTGACAGTTCAAATGCACATTTAAAACGAAACGGTATCTATACAGTACACTCCAGTACATGTTTTCCTGTCAATATAAAGTAATTGATTTGTTGACTATATGCAAATATAAAGAACAGCAGTATGTTTGCCGACAAAGCTGAGAGGACGCATTACATTAGCAGTACCTCAAGCGGTAAAATGAACGTGGCAAAAATACACGCAAGTTCGAGCCAAGTGTTAAATGTCATGATTGTCATAAATTTGACATCAAATTTTAAAAGTTAATCCCTTTTCCTTGCTAAAATAAAGTTTTAATGTTTTATGCGTTTATTTGATAACTATAGTTATGTATACACGACATGTCTGCGGAAAAAGTAAACATCATGTGGGCACTTGATCAGTATGGTACCACCTCCTTTTTTGTAGTTTTTTTGTAACTATTTTACATGGATTATTATGTTTTTATTTTTTAATCCAGTCTCCATTTTAAAGACTATCGATTATTAATCGGTTATCGGCAAGTGAGGTCCAACCTAACTATCGGTATCTGTAAAATTCAATATCGACCTCTAGTTGTGATGTTCTCTGCTTTCTTTCTCGCCTGGATCTAATGTCATGAATCACTAGTGTAACTGTAGCCACGCCCACCACATCACAGATGACCAATCACATTTCACAGCTTTCACATTTCAATAATAGACCGGCGTTTTCGGTCTATTATTAACCAGGTTTATTTCAACAACTCTTTTTTTTTTTTTTATTAACACATCTGCATCTTAAATTTAAATGTCAGACCAAAGCTGCCTGTGGGATACAGATTCTCAACCCCAGGTAAGTTCAGATACCTGTACTGTTTCCTGCTTCAGATTTAAATGTTTTTTGAAGAAGCAACATATGCAAAGCAATATTCTATAGGCCTATAGGAAAAAAGACACATATTTCTGTGGAAAAGTGGATTTAGACTTTGCTCTTTTGGACCAGTGATCATGTTAATTCAGATCAGTTTTTCAGGCAATCATTTTGACCACTGTCTGGAAAAAAATAACTGATATTTTTAGATTTCTGTGAGGGTAATCCTAATGCCCAGAACATATGGCTCTTCATTCAGCAACTGATTGTGATGTTCTTTGCTTCTGTCCAGAGCTGTTGAGAATCAACGTTTCTCAACGGCTCTGCTTCTGTCCAGCTCTTCTGGATCTGATGTCATAAATCACTATGGCAACAGTAGCCACGCCCACCACTGTGGAAATGACCAATCGAATCACAGCTTCAGTGAAACCGCAGCATTGAGGGCAGTCTGAGGACAGAAAAATAGAACCTGTACCAAAACTGTGATAAACATACAAACAACATTTGTTGTGGTGATATTAATGCCATCACTGATATACCTGCACATGTCTGGAAGAGTTCACTGATGTCTAGATACTGAGTCTGGTTGCTGATGGGATTGTTGATCACACAGCTGTAGGTGTTGTTCTCCTGATATTCCACCTCCAGAGGTAGAGAGAGACTGATGCTGAGATCAGACACACTGATGCTGGACAATAAACTGTTTCCTTTGTACCAGGAGAGAGTCACATCACTCACATTCAACACTGAACACAGTAGGACACAGTTTGACTCTGATGATGAAGAACATGTGGAGTATCTGGTGATAACAGGGATGGGAAGATAAGCTGGAAAACATGAGATAATAAGGTAAAATAAAGTATAATACACTAACAGTAAAAAAAAATAAAAAAAAAAGTAATTTATAAAACAGTTCCATTCCTCGATCCTGATTTATTCACGATGCAGCATGGCTATTTATATATTTACTGTTGTTGTAAGGAACTATTTTTTAGTGGAAGGACTGCATTTAACTAACTTGCTTTTAAAAAGTAACATTTCAATGCATACATTTTTAGTTTTATTAATTTTTATTGTGTGGTAATTGTTTTATACAAGCAATAAGTTACACAAGGCAATTTAAATGACAATTTTGTGCCTAATAATGCATGATTTACTCACATCCTCTCACACCTTATTGCTTACTTAAAATCCTATCAATGGTATCTGTGGCCTGATAATATTGAACATATTCATATATATATACAGTTGATTTAAAAATGATTTCTCGTGAAAACATTGTGAAGAAAGGGCAAAGTTAATTCAGCTACTTACCATAGACAGTAACATTGAATAATATAAAGATTCTACTGCGCACTTGATAAAGTCCAGAGTCTGTGGTTCTCATGTTCCTGATGGTCAGAGATCCAGTTTGATTGTCGATCTGTAGCCTGTCTCTGAATACCTCATTATCATAATATTTTACATTAGATGTCTCCTCATCAAGCCAAATGGCTGTAGCTATAAGGTTATGTCCAAAGATATAATCTGCATGCCTACGACGTTTAAAATGTATCAACATGTAAATATCAAGATCAGTGTTTAGAGTGACAGAATCTCCTTCCGTCACTGACACTATCCTCTCTCCATCTGCATAAAACACATCAAGACAAGATGAAACAACATTGAACTAAACCTGAAGCCATAAAAGCACGTTTAACTTACCAACAAGAGGCCACAAACAGAAGAAGATGAATGCATGAAACATTTTTCAATGGTAGGAGATAAAACACTTAACAGATTATCTGTCAGTAATCTACTGAAAATCTCCCGATGCTTGAATGGTGAAACTGTAAATAATACTGAAGGAACTTCTCCAGTCTTCAGGCTGCTATACATTGCTAAATACTGTTAGTTCCTCAAACTCTGACAAGTCACTTGTTAGAGAGTAGGACAGTATCAGCACAACGAAATTTTTGAGCTAAAAAAACAACACTAGCAGCTACACGCCTGAACACCAGATGGCGCCTGTGAGCCACGACTGACTGCAGTAAAACAGACGAGCGACAGATCGCTGCATGGGCCATGCTAGTTTCTCTTGTTTATAGTCTGTATCATTTCCTCATTTTACTTCGCTTTTGCAGTCATATTATTTGAAAACGTTACAGAATAAGCGACTCCAATAAACCTGGATTTACAAACAGGTGTGTACATGTCTATACTAAAAGATATCAGATACGGCTTTTATATCTATTATTAACATTTATTGTAGGTTTAACGTTAAGGTTTTGAAAGTATAGGTCATACGCTAGATTCTTACACTTTGCTTTTGCAAAGCTTTTCCTATTAAATACCACATCAACATTTAGAGAACGGGAGACACCTTTGCTCATTTCGTGCATTTTCCCTCGTTTTAGCGAAGAAATTTGTATCGGAGTCTGCATTTTAGATGTTTTGACAGAGATTTCAGTGTATCGTCAATTGGATCTCCTCAAAGATGCATACAATACTACTTGACGTTATACTTTAATACGTTACACAAGCACTAGGATCATTGTCATGTAGTATGCTGATGACATATTTTTTTTTATCCATAACTGTTAACAGGTGCAAAAAGTGTTGACAGTAATAATCACAATGAGTTCTTTGAGTGGTGTAAAGAAGATGAAATTATATTTTGTGTTTGTCATATGCCACTACCCTACTTAAATTTCCCTTGTGGGATTAACACACTTCTTAACTTAAAGTGACAACAAAAGATTTTTGGTCTTTTCAGGCATTTTAAGATGGCTTTGGTGCCCTATGATGAGAATCTACTTCCTGCGCTGTCAAAACTTCACCAGACTTCAGCCGAATTTGATCTGGCCAATCACAGGATCAGACTCAGCCAGGACTGGAACCGATTGGGCGTCGCTGCTGTGGTCTGGGACGCCGTACGTTCAGTTCCATCAGACTCGTTTAAAGAAAGGTTGGAGGTTCGAATCCCGCTTTTTCCAGTCGTAATAAATGAACAGTCGAGGCCTGTTTATGTTTCAGGCGGTGGTGCTCTGCATGTTCCTGGAGATGGGAAAGGTGGATCTGAAAGGAAAGAGAGTTATCGAGCTTGGTGCCGGCACAGGTTTAGTGGGCATTGTAGCTGCTCTGCTTGGTAAGACTGAGTACTTTGTGTTAAAATTTCGTTTTTGTTCCCAGAATTCTTATTTTAGTCGTACTCTTTTCTCGCAGGAGCCAATGTGACTATTACAGACCGAGAGCCTGCACTTGAATTTCTGTCCGCCAATGTGCGTGAAAATATTCCTCCGGGCCAGCAGGGGGCGGTACAGGTCTCCGAACTTACCTGGGGTGAGAATCTGCATCTGTATCCCCCAGGGAGCTTTGATTTGATCCTGGGAGCTGATATTGTTTACCTGGAGGAGACGTTTCCCGCCCTCCTGCAGACTCTTGAACACCTGAGCTCGGAGAACACGCTGGTGTTGCTGTCCTGCCGGATTCGTTACGAGCGGGACGAGCGGTTCCTGACGGAGCTGCGGCGGAGCTTCTCCGTGCAAGAGGTCTATTATGACTCTCAAAGGGACATTCACATTTACAGAGCCGTGAAAAACAAGACCAACACTGAACTGTAAGAGCTGGTGTGGAGGAAACTTTGGGTGGAGAAATTCAAAGCATTTTAAGCTTTATGAAAAGGATTGGAGATGATTAAATGGCGATGTTTAAAGGAGGATGATGTTTATATGTTTTGTTTGGCTTCACAGCTTGGGCAGCAGGTGGCGCTGCTATACTGCAGTGGAATAATAATCTGGCCTTGTGCTAAATTTAGACACCTGTTTTGCCTTCAGCATCTCTTTTTATTTTATTTTTACTTGATTGATTTCAAAAGCCAGTACTTGGATTGCAAATTAGGTGCATAATGGTAATTATTACTACTATTATTGGTATTATAATCATTTATAATTATTTAAATATAATTAATAATAATATATTTGAGGTATTTTATTATTTTTATTATTACTACTATCAGTATTAATTATTGTCATGTTTTATAATCCAAATATTTTGATTATGATTATTATTAGTGGTATGTTTATTATTATTAATAATAATAATAATTTTAAATAGTTTATTATAAAATTATTATAATAATTTACGATTGTGAGTATTTAAATGTAAAAGTTATTATAATAATACTTTTTTAAATAGTTTATCATAAAATCTGAATATATATATATGTGAATTATAATTGTTAGTATTTAAATGTAAAGTTATAATAATAATATTTACATATATATACAATCCACAATATTATTATTATTATTATTATATTCATACTATTGTAATTTTTTTAATTAAAGTTGTTATTATTACTATTATTTTTTATTAACTTTTGTTATGTTATAAATAGAATCCAAAATATTAATTAATAATAGTAATAAAGCTCTAAACTGAAAATAATGCTCATGATAATAATAATACGTATAAGTAAATATAAATTATTATATACACAATCCAATTTAATAATAATATAAATATACGAAAACAACAACAACAACAACAATAATTATTATTATTATGTGCGTGTGTTGGTATTTGTAGTTTATGAGGACACAAAACATGGGTATGACAGAGGTATTACAATTTGAAGGTGGTTTATGAGGACACTGCCAATGTCCCCGTAATTCAAAAGGCTTAAAAAAACATACTAAATTGTGTTTTTTTTTTTCTTTAGGCAATAGCACATACAGTTTGTACAGTATAAAAACCATTACCTATTGAGAGTCCCTCTCCATACACTATTATACATATATATATTTAAGATTTTATAAAAATAATGTTTGTGCACATGTGAGCTCTACACTAGATAAAAGGCAGATTCCGGATTTATGTTAGATACGTTTCTGATGCATTAAACCCCAGATACTTATCATCAAAATGACCCTTATCTTGGATAAACATATCTCCAGTTTTATAACAGATAGTCGACATCCTGTCAAACCAATCAAAAACTCCAGCAAAGACTCTTCCAGTGTTTAGGCGCTGAGATATTTCAAGCCAATCAATAATTGGAGAAGTTTTAAATTTGAAGATAGCATGCATTTCCAGGTGTCTTTTATGTTTCTGACATATTACTGCGCACTCAGAGACTCTTAGTGCTGTGATTCATTATTGTGTCCCAGAATAATGATGTGTTTTTCTTGATAAACAAGTCATTACTGGACCAGACGCGTCATGAAACAGCATGACATCGTCCCTGATCCTGCTACAATGTCGTTAAAGCACATCACCTGTTAAAAGCGACACAAAAAAAGGATGTTTTAATGCATTGCAGCCCATGCTGCATTAGGCCATATCGAATTTAAGTGAGTGTGTGTGTATTTGTTTGCAGAGGAAGTCCGCTTTGTGGCAGATGAGACAGATAGTTCCACCTGAGCGCAGTCAATAAAGAAGACACTGTGATATTTGTTGAGCTTTTAACAGGCTTTTAGAACCTTGTTGTCTGCTGTTAAATGATTTCTGAAGATCCGCCGATATGGAAAAAAACAGCCTTTGAAGTGTCCTTCAGCCTTTCCAAGTCGCACATTTGAAATATTTAGTAAAACGTCATGATTCGCTTTAGTTGGAAACGCTGCCGCAGTTTAATTGCGCAAACAAGTTTTAAAATCTACTTCCGAAGACAGCTGTAAACGGGCTAAAAACAGCACACATTGCCTTTTACTGTTTTCTGTGACATCACGCCTATTCAGTTCCTTTATTGCAGGACGGTGACATCAGAGCACTTTGCCCTGATTGGTCAAAAACGGTTTGAAGTCATCTTGGTTATTGCAAAATTAGCACCGTAATTACAGTAAACGCCTGACTTGAATGCATGGATGTGACCTTTCACTCCTATATGATAAAAATCTTTCATGAAACATCTAATCTGTTGTATTTTACAACCCAGTGGAAAAGGCCCTTAGTTATCACACGCTATCTTGCATGTTATATTATCTTGAATCCTTATATGGCGGTTACAGCCTGCTTGATTTCAACCCTTGATAAAATAAATGAGCTATATATAATAATAAATAGAAGTAACATAATTTAATGAAGATCATTTTTAATTAAATATTCACAAATCTTAGCGAATTTTAATTACATTTTAATTAAAATTTTATGATAAAAGCATCAACAATTCGTACAAAGTGATTCATATAAAAATACATTTTAATTTAGTAACTTGATTGCCCTGATAGCACACGTACATCTAGGAGACGTCTATTTGATGTCTGCATTTACATCTGCAAGACGTATTATTTAGGTTGTTTGCTCATCTGCAATACGTCTATTGGACGTCTCCGTTTAGATGTCTTGAAGATGCTTATGATTTAGATTGTATGTAAAACTGACATCTGAAAGACGTCTGCCAGACGTTAGTAGACAGCAGATGCTTTCCAGATCAAGAGGTTGTTAACAGACATCTTGTACGTGACGATAAAATCATAAAGCGTCACCACTTTATACAAGGTGTTCATTCAGTATAAATTCGTACAATGTGATTCACACGCTTTTGATTTAGTCATTTGTCACTATTTTGTGTAAGTTGTCAATTTTGCATAAATTCCATGATTTGAGTGAAAAAACTGCTTTTAGGAAAAAAACAACAACAACATCAAGCCCCACCCCTAAATTGTCATTGGGCGTAGCAGATTTATACGAATTAGCCACCAATTCACCACAAACGTAAAATAGTTGCGAGATTGTGCTGGGTTTTCTGGCTTTGTTAATAGCAATAGAAAATGATGTGAATCATTTCCGTTGAAGAATCGGTTCAGAAGAATCGCCAGCGAATCATTCATCACTACTACGTTGTTGCATTCAACATTTTTGCGAAATGGTCAAACAATGGCATAAATTGTCTTTTGATAGTTTTCCTGAGACAGTTTATGACTTGAGTGCACTTTAAGTCTTTCCGTATTAATAAAATGTATGCGTTTAAAATTAAAAGGTGCTCTTTAGATACTAAAAACTGCCAGTAAAAGTCTTTTCATTGAGTTTCCCTGCAGCTCCCTCCGGGTAGTTGTCCGACAGTGGTTCTTTCCTCTGTGGCTGTAAATAAAGTGGTAATACCGTAAACAATTATTGACCCTCGACAAACCGCAACTACGCACGACTGCAATCCACAGTTATGAAATAGCATTGAACACCACACCCAAAGGAAGCATATGCTTAGACACCAAAATAATAAATACTCTCTCACACACTCTTTTAAAGAATACAGAAACGATTGAAGAATGGAAAAACGATGCAATTACAGAACATGCCAGAAAGAGGGGTTCGCCCTATTCTGAATCATAATATTTGGAAATAAGTGTCTAATGTGGGAAGAAATCCATTCTAGCTTAACCAAATTGTTTATACATAATAGAAACATATGCAATATCTAATTCCCAAAATTGCCTACACGAGGTTTAGAATAACCTTTAAAGGCCTAATTAATTAAGTTATGTTAAAATGTTTTTGGTGTAGTACTTGTGTCAACTTAAATCAGGAAATTTGATTTAATAATAAAGCCAGTATGCTAAGGTCAAACACACGCTTCATCTCCTTTAAAGCAACTCAAGGAAGTGCGCCTATGTCACCTCACAGTATTTATTATTTGCTTTATCAATGACTGTCATAAATTTTATGGTTTGAGAGGCAATATGGGGCCTGCTGTAAAGTTGTCAGAAAACAGGCCATTACAGTATTTGAGGGAATGCTGGCTTATAAGCTTACATATCATTCATATGCAGAAAATTGCACGATTTCTTAGTTTAGGCAATTCTGGACTAATACGGAGTGAAATGTTAGCATTTCGCTTTTATCGCTAATGCATAGCCTACTAAAGCTTCACAATTTCATGTAAATGTTGCCTGTCTTTTTAAGGTTTGATTCATGAATTGATAAACACATATTGTGTCTTCGGTGAAGGTGTTGGGACGTTCATTTAGCGAATCATTCATTCAAACAGTTATTTTTCAGTGAATCGAGTCGAATGAGAAGTTTACTTTTCATTTTTGTTGTAAAATAGCCATTGTAAAACATATGTAACTTGCAATAAACCAGCTACCCATTGGCCAAGCTAGTTTTTGCTCTGAGGTAGCTGTTGGCAAACTATTAAGCTTGACCAACTCAACTAGCTAACATGTTCCAAAATGTTCCACAGCTACAAGTTTAACCAGAATAATCTACCAGAATAAATAATATGATTGCCTGTTAAAATATGCCAGAATATATAGCATTTTAACATAGCTAGGCTACGTTAATGTTGTACAATCTTTGCGAATCATCTCGCTCGAAATCGAATCGGTTCAGTACAATGAATCGCGAATCAAATTTCACTGTAACGCACGCTTCTGACGAATCATCATCGCTGCTCACGTAATTACAAATAAAGAGCCTTTCATAATGCAATCTCAATATTTAAGGACATTGATCCATTCCCTTACAACATGCGTTCGCGACAATCTTGAGAAAACGTTATTTTGTGCAGAAAACGCCACGCTCCGCTTCATTAGTAGCTGACATGCATTACAGAGAAATCACTGCATCACTGACAATGACACCGCGCTATAAAGGAATGCGAACTTTAATCTGCCACCACTTTATTGTGTCCTTAACAAGTGTAGTTGAGGTAATATTTAACACTCCTTCTCTATTCGACTCTCGGAGCGTCAGCGCGCAACAGAGAAACCCACTTGCGCTGGATAATAACGGAATTCTGAACCAAAACCCTCGCATTTCACTCTAAAATGGTCAGTAAGTGCTAAATAGTGTAAATATTTCGTGCACAGTTTGTAAAAATAACTTTAGAGAGCGTGCGTAAAAGCGCATTTGGAGAGTATGGTGCTGCGTCCTTTGCTTGTATGGTTGTTTTTGAAGTGGATTTATCTTATTGTTGTTCTTTACATATTTTAGGGAGTTGGAAAATGGGTTCTGGCAGCATTTGGGGTCGTTGTGATCGTTGTGTTGATAGCGGTTCCAACAGCCATTTTTCTCAACGGTAAGTGACCATGGATAAATCCATGCGCATTTGTGTCGATACGTTTCATTAAATCAATAGCTGTGTTTGATTTACAGCTCTATGGATTTACGGTGAACGTGTAAATCTCATACTCTTACTGTACACGTTTTATGGGTTTATAAGTCTCACTTCACCAAAGTAACAGTAGGCTGTCACAGGTGGTTGGCCGCTAGAGTGCTTACATCAGTGTTTTGGACGCTGAACGGAACGCTCTGCAGCTCTTATCGGAGTCATTACCTTTTCCTCCATCTGAACTTTGTACACGATAATGATTTTGCTTGTACAATGCACAATTTTTTATATAACTTAACACATACACTGACAAAGAATGTGTTTCAATAAATCAATTCTATCTATCTATCTATCTATCTATCTATCTATCTATCTATCTATCTATCTATCTATCTATCTATCAGAGGAAAAAACTGTATCCCTGAGGACTTTTACTTTAGAAGATTACTTCAATGGAACCGCAAGAACCAAGTCCTACAACATGCGCTGGGTCTCAGGTAAATAAATAACCCCTAAAAACAAGTATGTATGTAGAATGTATGCCTTGGCTGTACCATGATAAAATGATGGAATCAAATAGAAACACTACCGTACTAAAATGTAACATGCGCCATGGTTTTTATATAGGTCTGCCATGGCATTTTTGGTGTTTTTAAGTACATATTCATGTTCTGTGGTATTTACTTACAGTATAATATCAAGTCCAAAAAACATCATAATACGTGATATTTAAGTGGATGTTAGCATGTCTCATAATGAAATGAACCACTTGCTACCGTAATGCACTATTTTTCATTCAGATGATGAATACCTTCACAAGACAGGAGAAGGTTCATTGCGTCTGATCAATGCAATCACCGGAAATGGAAGTGAATTTGTCAGTCAGCAGATTTTTGTAAGGGTGTTTTCCTCATCTTCCCTTTTCTGAATAGGGAGTGGCGTTTAGAAATGTCACGTACTGAAATGTGTGTGAAACATGACAAGTGGGTTAGTTTGGGGACCAGCTATAAATTATGACTTTAATAAACTCTTAAAGGAACAGTTCACCCAGAAATGTAAATTCTGTCACCGTTTACTCACCCTCAAGCAGTCCCAAACCTGTATGAATTTTCACAAAAGAAGATATTTTGAAAAAAATAACTAGTAATACAATGGTGACCCAAAACAGCTGGTTACAAAAGAACAAAAGAAATGCATACAGATTTGGAAATACTTGAGGGTGAGTCAGTGATGACAGAATTTACATTTTTGGGTGAACTAATCCTTTAACTCGCTGCTTATTAATAGTTAGAACAGTAGTTGTTGAGTTTAGTTATGGTGTAGAGATAGGGTATCTAAAATATGGTTTTGAAGAAAAGCACATTGATATGTGCTCTATAAGTGCTAATAAACAGCCAGCACACTGGTGATATGGATGTTAATAAGCAACTAGTTAATAGTGAGAATTGGTGTCTTAATTAAAGTGTTTACATGATTTCTGTTACATGAGCCATTAAGCGAGTGAGAAGTCCCAGAAATTTAGATTCAAAGAAGTGGGGTTGGGTCTTTTTATAATCTGCACAGTAAGCAACCACCTAGCAACTACCTAGAACACCCTAGCGACCCCATAGCAATTTGCTAAACCAGTTTCGCCCAAGAAAGCACCGCCATGGTTTCTTCAGAAGTTCTAAAATGGTCCGTCTGAAACCAAACCAAGTCTGATTAGAGCATCGACTTAAACGTTAATGCACGTTTGTATCGACTCCTTGAACTCACAGCGGTTGTCTTTCTTTGATGTTATCAGTCCCGCGTGGCAGCTTTTGATTACATGGTGTCAGCCGATCGAAAATACATCTGTTTCCTGAGCAACTACACTAAGGTATTCGATGAAGCGCTTTGATGGCTGAATGAATCATTCATCGTCTGCTATTGGTGTCCAGATGTTTAATGTTGTCTTTCTTCTCCAGCTCTGGAGACACTCCTACACCGCATCATATTCCATCTATGACCTGGAAAAAAGGTTTGTTTACTAGTGTTTTTAAGGGCTATAAATCGCGCTAGCTAGCTGTTTATGCTAACAAACTGCTACGCTATGTCATTGCTGTGATTAATGATTACTTTGTTATCATTTAAGACGACTAACTTGCTCTTTATTTCAGTGATTTTATAAATACAGATATCCCACATGATATCCAGTACCTAGCATGGTCACCAACGGGCCACAAACTGGTGAGTATCGTCAGTTTACCACCTCATGCAGAAGTTTAATGTCATGTTTTCACATTGCCATTATTTTCCATGTCATTAGTTATTATTACTGGCTATGAGGAACTTGGTTCACTCAGGGCTGTCAACTCACGCAACTGAAACTTTTCACATCCATTTTCTCACCCAGTCAAAACACTTTCAGTTAATAATTATTGATTAATAATAAGGATATTGGCAAAACAGACATGGTAACGGCTCCAGTGTGTATTTGCGCTCTGGAAAATGCCAAAAGATTCTATTTAGAATGTGTTTTTGTCGTGCTGAGCAATGCAGCCAATCGCAGGCATACCTGTTGATTTCTGGAACACCTGTGATTGGCCATTGCGTTCACTCACCTGTCTGTACTGTAGCACGGCGTAAATAAAAGGGTCATTGATAATAAATTAACTTTGTGAGACTTTGTGATGAACTGAAGTAAGTAACGGCTTTATAGTGATTGTAAAAAAGTGAAGGCTATTTGTTATATTAATTAATATAATTATATATTAATATTTATATTAATATATTAATATAATTCCTCAAGAAATGCACATTTTCATGTCAAAATGTTTTTTAAACATGGTTTGCATGTATTTATAAATTCTTTCACTGTACATTCTTGTTGTGGTAAAAAAAAAAAAGTTAGTGGTTAAAACCCCAGCCCTGGTTCACTTCGTGTTAATATGTGCAGTTTTGAGGGTAGCTTACTCCATAACTAGGGCTAACTACATTTTTGACAATAATTAAAATGGCGCAGCTTTGCTTTTTCCAACAAGGACAAGGAGGAGTGTGACAGAGGCAAATGTGGGACAGTTTGCAAAAATATGATACGTTTTTTTTTTCTTTTGAAGAGGAAAGTCTGAAGAATGTCTGGTTGGGTTGACATGGAATGACCCAGATTTTTTCTCTCCACCAAATATGCGTGTAGATGTCCAGAAAGTAGCTGCTTGTACACTGCTTGTTCTCCCTTTGCACACATATCCCCACCCAACAGAAATGTTTAATGATATATATTTGTTTTCAAATCCATGCAGGCTTTTGTGTGGCAAAACAACGTTTATGTAAAGGAAACTCCCAGCTCTGCATTCAGGCAGGTCACTACTGATGGAGACCACAACCTGATCCTCAACGGAATACCTGACTGGGTGTACGAGGGTAAGAGATACATATTTAATCGAGCTGATGGATGTCAACCATTCATTATAGAGATCTTTTGCTTTTTGAAGGCTCAATGGAATAGTTAATCCAAAAAAAGCTAGTGTTCTTCTGTTTTCTCTTCAGAGGAGATGTTCTCCACCAACTTTGCTCTGTGGTGGTCCCCAAATGGGAGGTTTGTGGCGTACGCCAAATTTAACGACTCAGAAGTCCACAACATTGAGTATACATGGTACGGAGAAGGCCAGTACCCGGCAACGGTCTTCATACCATACCCCAAGGTGAAAGGACATGTTTTGAAAGCAAAACGTAACATTAAAGGACTAGTTTGTCAAAATTTACCCTCAGGCCATCCAAGATGTACAGTAAAGGATTTTTTTTATTCAGCAAAACAAGAAATTTAACATTACATCACTTGCTCATCAATGGATCCTCTGCAGTGAATGGGTGCCGTCAGAATGAGCGTGATAAAAACATAATCAATAATCCACGACATGATTCCACTCAAGTCCACCACATCTTACAAAGTAAGAAGTTGTGTGTAAGAAATAAATCCACCATTGAGGCATTTTATCTTAAAACCGTCGCTTCCGGCTAAAATATGAGTGTATAATCTATTAAATGCTTCCTGCTGTGGAAAAAGTTCATCTCATGTTGTCATACATATTTCACTGTACATATTTCTCTCCTGATTCATTTGGATTTTACCTGGAAACTGTTTGAATTAAAAAAAAAAAACAACATTTTGATGGATTTTACTTCAATACAAGACATTAACTGTAGATTGTTGGATGTGGATTATTGTGATGGTCTCAGCTGTTCGGACGCCTATTCTGATGGCACCCATTCACTGCACGGGATAAATTGGTGAACAAGTGATATAACGCTAAATTACCCCAAATATGTTCCCATGAAGAAACAAACTCATCTTGGAAGACGTGAAGGTAAGTAAATTTTCAGCAAATGTACATATTTTTTGAACACTCGCTTATCTTTTCCAAGCCCGGGACCCCAAACCCAACTGTCCAACTCTTTGTCTTTGACACAAACACAACCATGACCAATGAAGTCCTGGTTCCCAGTGCTGTTGGTGCAGGGTGAGGAGTTTTGGTGTTCACGTGTGTTCTTCAGCAAGTCGTTTGGTAATTTGAGCTAAAACCATGTGTTTTTTTATCACAGAGAGCACTACCTGAGCACTGTTACCTGGGCGTCCGATGAGAGGATTGCAGTGCAGTGGCAGAACAGAACGCAGAACTATGTCATTTTGAAGACGTATGACTTCAGCGGCGACGCTTGGACAGAAAGCACACTGGTACACCTCACTTCTTTAACTATCATAGAATCGATGGAAGCACAATCTTAATCCTTTTGTCTCATATGCTTTTTATTTCTTTCCTACAACAGAGCCAGGAAATCACAAGCAGCACGGGTTGGGTTGGCCGGGTATGAATTATCTGATGTTGAATTATCATTTGACGTTTAATGTAATGTTGAGTCAAGGTCATATGTCTTTGTTGGTTTGTTTTGCCCTGTTTTCATAGTTTTCTCCTGACGAACCTGTCTTTCGACCAGACGGCAGCAGTTGCTATTACATTATGAGTGACGAGAAGCAATTTAAGCATCTTGTTTATTTCAGTCCTGTGAGTTTACAAAACTCATAAAAAGTTTTGTAGTATTTAAAATGTCTATTTAAACTCATATTTAAGGTTTTGTTATTGCATTAATATATGTAGTGAATATGTACACTGAAAATTTTACAATTTTAGCATTTATAGTAACCCATTTTATTTTTGCATTCAGGTAATATGAATTGAAGTAGAAACACTGTGTTGCATGTTCATGTTGTTCGATATCATTTCCTAGACAGGAAGGACCTTTCTGACAACAGGAAATTGGGAGGTCACTAGCATCCTGAAGGTCACAAACGATGTAGTGTAAGTTAATTTGCTAGAAACGTCAGTCACAGAAGTGTCTGAGATTCTATGGTCACCTTTTTTCTCTGTTTGGGACAGATTCTATGTGAGTAACGAACACAATGCGAGTCCGGGACAAAGGAACGTTTATAAGTACGTGTCACAAGCTGAAATCAGTCAGATATTTTCATAGCTGAACAATGTAATAAATATATATATATTTTTTTAATTTTCGACAGAATCACTATAAATGGTGCTTCTCATTCTGAGCGTGAGTGTCTGACATGTACCCTCAATGCGGACCGGTGCAAATATAATTCTGCCCTGTTTAGCGCTCAAGGAACCTACTACCTCATGAGCTGTTCTGGTACGTCATGTATATTTAGTTTTATAGCACTTCTTTATATGCAAAGTAAATAAAGCACACAAATCCTTTTATTTGTTTGTTTCTGAAGGGCCTGGACTGCCTCTGCATACACTGAGAAACAGCAGAGATGGAACAGGTACGCCTGTAGTCATTAAAACAGCTGCATTAGCGCTTAGCGCA
Source organism: Enteromius trimaculatus (assembly GCA_032361065.1). Taxonomy (NCBI): domain Eukaryota; kingdom Metazoa; phylum Chordata; class Actinopteri; order Cypriniformes; family Cyprinidae; genus Enteromius; species Enteromius trimaculatus. The sequence goes on along the minus strand of JAUMHP010000079.1, from coordinate 3,229,003 downwards.
CAGATTAGCAGTTAGCATAAATGGGTTCGAATAAAAAAAAAATACAATTAAATTAGTGTATTCATTTACTTATTATTATTATTTTTGTATTATTAATTTTCGTTTTCATCTGTTATTTTGTGGCCCGTTAGCGCACAACACAATGAAAAACTTGTTTACATTGTGTTTGCGCTAATTTCATTGTGTCGTGGTTTGTCTCCATTGTCTTGTGGAGATTTCATTGTTGTTATTGCAGCTTGTTTCCATTGTGTTGTGGTAAATTTGGAGATTGTTTTGCGTTGTGCACTACTGGGCCGCTGTAAATATAGGAAAGTGATTAACACAAGAGCAGAATACAGTTGTCTGTCCTGTGTTTGAGCCCTTAATATGGTCAGGTTCACTTTCTGTAACTGAATTCACACCAGTAAATTTTCCGGACTCAAAAGCGCATTCTCAGAACACAGGTGCTGTGTGAACGGAACAGGACTGGAGAGCTAGTTGTCTATCACGTCATACACAGCAGGAGAGAGCCGCCCCGCCATATAAACGCACGTATACAGTGTAATTCGTGTTTTCATGTGTGTTTTTGGTAACTTATAGTGACTGAGAAATAAGCTGCGTGTGATCTGGAAGTTTTATTACGTCAGTTTTCCACCGAAGCCACTCTCAAATTTAAAAGCTGCTGTCAGTTAATAAAAATCTAAATAAATTAATAGATAAAATTGCAGCCTTATGAGATTTAGAAATTGCATGTGCTTAAATTGTGATTTTTTTTGCGATTGCGATTAATTGCACAGCCCTACTTTCAATTTATTGACGTCGCCATCTTTGATATTTTTTTGGTCACTGTTGCTATGGTTACTGGTAAGGAATACCACGTTCATACAGACAGAATTCTAAACACAACTGTAAGCTGCTGTGTGAACGAGACATTTCGAGACTCACACCGATGAAGAAAATACTGTGTGCACGCAGCCAACTGTGTGAAGTAAAAATATAAGTAAAAATATACAGTAAAATATTGCTATACATGCATTTAAAAACTTTAAATTTGTTGCAGTAATTGTAAATCACATTTATATAATTTATGAAAACTTCTATATTCTATAAAAATATTGCTATATTCAAAAAACTATTTTGTGTGTGTATATATAAATATATATACATACATACACACTCATACACTGTCATTTTCTTCAAGATTCTGTACATTTTCTACATGGTTAATTTCAAAACAAATACCATTTTGGTCTAATGAAATTTAAATACGTTTTGTACAATTAATTACACAACATAATTTCTATGTAATTCAGTCGTCATCTGTCTGTTATCAGCTTTGGTCAAAATCAGTGCAGTTCAGTGTTAGTTATATTTCTAACACTAACTTGTGTCTCAAAATGTTTTTTTTAGAGGTGAGAATTCTTGAAGACAACAAAGATTTGGAAAGTACTCTGAAGGATATTGCAATGCCATCAGTCACGCATGGCACGCTGAAGATTGGAGAGTTTGGTAAGACTGACTCTGCAGGAGAGCAGTGAATCATATCAAATAACCTAGAAATGTGTTTTAAATCTTAATCCCATATGGGTTTTTTGTTCCCTCAGACCTCTGGTACCAGATGATTCTGCCTCCCAAATTCGACAAATCCAAAAAATATCCTCTGCTTATTGACGTGTAAGCTAGCTACGCGTTTTGCGGTCTGATTTCGAGCTGTAATCTTGGTTTGATGGCCACTACAGTCTTGATTCTTTCATATCCTGTAGATATGCGGGCCCCTGCAGTCAGAAGTCAGATTTCCGGTTCAGGGTGGGATGGTCCACATACTTGGCCAGCACAGAGAAAGTGATTGTGGCCAGCTTTGATGGGAGAGGAAGTGGTTACCAAGGAGACAAAATCATGCATGCCCTCTACAAACAACTGGGAACTCACGAAGTTCAGGATCAGACAACGGCTGCTAAGTACAAATATGTGTTCACGTTGCTTTTAATGAATTGAGTTGATAGTTGTTGCTGCAGACGTGTACAATTCACTCATGAATGCGGAGCACAAATTTCAAGTATGATTCACCGTACTTGGCCACAAGTCCCCTTCTTCCTTTCTTAAATGTGTTGTGATGAGGACAGCAGCTGGTACTTCTTTAGTAATCAGATTAACTTTTTTTTTTTTACTTGTCGTGTGTTAAAATGGTGAAGAAATCTAATAGACTTACAATAAAGCAGTGGTTCTCAACCCTTTTAAGCCCACCACCCACTACCATTATTCAGGTCCCTCACTGTCCCCTAGGTCCCCTAGTTTGGATCACTCAAATCAGAAAGAAGGGGAAGGTTATAATGATTGTCATTTCTTAAGCTATGTCGTTTGTAGCATTTTTTTCATTTAATATAAGTTCTAAATAGGATTCTGTGCTATATCAGAACACTGAATTACTTCAGGCACAGAGCAGTGTTTCTGAGCAGCTGAGCCAGTAGCTGGAAACTGTGAACACGGAGCGGAGCTGGAACAGAGTCATTATTGGATGCTTGGAGGGCTGAAGGGAACACTGCTTCCTGGAACTCTTCAACAACCTTTTATACTACCATGATATGTTTGGATGTTTTCAAGTAGCTTTCAATGAAAAATAAGAAGCTAATATTTATCTTTTAGTTTGAGAAAATATCCCCTGTTTCTGAGAATATATTACATTTCTTTTCTTTTTTTCCTGACATAGCATGGTAATTTTGGTCAGCAGATACCACATTTATACATGCAAATGGAGGAAGCCTAAAACCTCCTTTGCTATATTTGATGCTTTTTATGAGAATAGTTCAAAGTTTGCTTACAAATACTTAAATGAAAAGTAGAAAAATCTACTTCTAGTAGAAAAAAGAGAAATTGGGAAATGGGTTTGCTTTTTGCTTTCAAATAAGTACAACCTTACTGGCTTTTTTATTTATTTATTTTGGAATGGTGGTGCATGTTATAGACTATATTTTATCTGTAATATACAGGCCTGACATAGTTTAAAAGTATGCATTTTCACTCAAATATAACAGTATATATATATATATATATATATGTATGTTTATTAGGGCTGTCAAAAATAACGCCTTAACAGCGTTAATTATGTTTTGTCGTTAATTGCGTAATTTTTTCGCAGTGTGACAAATTGTTTGTCAGGAAAGTGGGGCAACAATTACCTCGGAGTAACTGGACATTGCATTAGTTACATGTGGGAACTGAAGTTTTTTACGCCCACTTTATTAAAAAATGAGGAGCGTCATTTTGCGGAGGCTTGTAAAGAACAGTTCCTGTCTGTTGCATGTAAGTGAGTGCAAAATGACAACTATTGGAACTGAGAGTGCACGCAACATGGTTGCCGCAATTCGACTTACACGCTATGAACACCGTGTCGCTCACATGCTGCAGAGAAGTGTCACAGTGATAGTTTTGGCGCCGAGTCTATTTTTGCTGCCCTAACCCATTCTTGCAATAATTTACTGTTAATATAACTATAACAATTGGTTTAATCATAGCATACAATTGATATATGCATTTCAGATATTAGAAATGACAATTATGTATATTTTTCTTCATTTTTAGACAATTTATTGACATGGGCTTCGTCGATAAAAACAGGGTTGCCATCTGGGGCTGGGTAAGTTTAATTACAAATAATCTTTTTTATGATGTCATGAATCTGATATACTTCATTTTTCGTCTTGATTGCAAAGTGTTTGTTTTTTCTGTCTTTAAAATAATAACGACACTAGCTTTTATATTTTGTTATTTTATATTTTGTGGAGTCTAAATGTATAAGTGTGCCGTGTGTTTGTGATGCAGTCTTACGGCGGTTATGTCACTTCAATGGTTCTGGGGGACGGAAGTGGAGTTTTTAAATGTGGAATGGCTGTTGCTCCGGTCTCTAAATGGGAGTATTATGGTATGTATTATGTATAATCACAATTGGGTCAATATCACTATAAAGTGCCCTTTGTTGTCCCCATCACAACCATGGAGTTATTTTGGCCATTTTGTGTAATAA
>JAUMHP010000079.1:3213391-3224903 GCA_032361065.1 Enteromius trimaculatus | reverse complement strand
ATGTTTCCTATCTTATTTTTTCCTTTAAATGTATTTAACTCGGGCAGAGCTCTGATAGCAGAACATAGTTTTTTGTTATTTCCAAAGTTTTTGAACTTCTTTCCAATTTTTAAAAAATATATATAAGAGAAGGGACAGAAATATTTTCCAAAGGTGTATTATTAAGAATGATAACACTGTCAGAAATATTTTCTTTCTGTATCTATTTGTCCCTGACAGGGTGGACATAGTTTGTAAGTTGGTCCAAATGTTTTTGCTTATAATTATTTTATTAAAGGTCCAGGAGCTCGACCAACCAGCAATTGTTGAAGTTTAAAGTCTTCTTAAAAGAATAAACATGTGGTTTAACGAAAAACTTGAACAATGTTTTTAAAAAATTTCATCTGTCAAAGGCACTCTATGGTGATATTGACCCAATTCGTTGATTTTAAAGAGTTGCTCCGCCCCAAAATGAAAATGATGTCATTAATCGCTTACTCCCATGTTCTTGCAAACCCATAAAAGCGTCATTTATCTTCAGAACACAGTTTAAGATATTTTAGATAAAAACCAGACAGCTGTCCCATTGACTGCCAAAGTAATGAACACCAGAAAAGCACGAAAGACATAATCAGAATACTCCATCTGCCATCAGTGGTTCAACCGTAATGCTACGAAGCTACGAGAATACTTTTTGTACACCAAGAAAATAAAAATTGTGACTTTATTTAACAATTCGACACTTCGCCATTTTGAAAAGTATCCACTGGACGCAAATAGTGCATGCTGTTCTGTGTGAGTCGCATATTTATTTATGCTCCATATTTACACTTTGATCTGAACGAAAACAGCACTTCTGCCTACGTTCCATTTGAACAACATTGGAGGTAAGCGATTAATGACTACATTTTAATTTTGTGGTGGAGTAACCCTTTAAATTACATGATTAAAAACTGTAGTTGGTAACATAATCTGGATTACAGATATTAGGTAATGTAGTTAAACTACTTTATTAAATTACCTTTGGATTACTTTTTGGCATAGACTTGAATGTGATTATTGTGTATCATACTAAAACCCAGCAAATAAAACAAACAAATAAATTATTCTGTTATCAGTAATATAAAATCCAAAAAATTTGAACAAATGCAATGCCATTGAATGGATATGTAATTATGTAATCCATAAAAGATAATCTAATTACAAGTAAACCAAAGTAATTGTAATCAGACACTACATAGCACTGATTATAGTTTTACATTTCATTTCCCCTCATTAAAGTTAATTCCTGTTGATGTTGTGTAATTTCCTCCAGACTCTATTTACACTGAGAGGTACATGTTGACGCCGACCGAGAACAAGGCTTTTTACGATGTAAGTTGCGCTTGGAAATTCTAAACTTTTCTTATGATAAATTGGTTGGTTTCCCCATGATGCCGTCACAGAGAAGCGTGAGTCAGTCCTGAAATAACTCAGGAGAGGAAAGAGCAAGCGCTACGTCACTCAGCGTTTATGGGATGTTATGATTCTTGCAGAGCTCCACAGTGACGGGAAGAGCCAAGAACTTTAAATCGGTCCAGTACCTCCTGGTGCACGGCACCGCTGACGGTGAGATACGACCTGTCTCTCTCTATCTCTGTCTCTCGTCCTCTCTCTGCAGCTGAGCCAGCTCGAGCAAATTAACAAAATTTCATATTTAAAACATAAAAGAAAAATTTATTTCGGCATTTTTGTTTAAAGGTTTGTTTTATTATTGTTCATTTTAAAATAATTTGTTAAAAAGACATTTTAGATACAAATTATTTAGAGTGTTTTCTAAAAAACTACAGAAATATGTTTTCTTGCTCTTTTAAGTGTATCGTTCACTGTCATATTTAAACCATAAAACCTTCATCTTCAGAACACAAATTAAGATATTTGATAAAATCCTGAGAGCTTTCAGACCCAACCATAAACAGCAAGGATCCTAAGATGATCAGTGCTCAGAAATGTAGCAAGGAGATTGATAAAATAATCCATGTGGTTCAACTGTAGCTACAAGAATATTTTTTGTGTGCAAATAATGCAACTCATTCACTAATGATTGCGTCTGTTTTCCTTATTTATAAGAACATTTAAACTTCTAATGAAAATTTCATTTCACAACACGTTCTGTTCAACCTGATCTTATGGCTTAGATTAGACTGTTAGGGTACGTTTAGGGTTAGTAGAACAAGTTTACATATATTTGCCAGGTTTATCAATATAAAGTGTTAGAAGATATTAAGCAGACAGTCTACTAATACTTTAATGACTGCTGGTTGACATGTAGTTGCAAAGTTACTGTTAGGAGAATATCTAAAGTGGACTATCAAAATAAAGTGTTTCCATTTATTTATTTACATTTCCTGAACACATCTTTATGATGCTAAAGTGGAAACTCATCACATCTTTTTTTTTTAGATAATGTTCACTTCCAACAAGCTGCTCAGATCTCTAAAGCGCTCGTGGATGAGCAAGTGGACTTTGATGCAATGGTAAGAATTGCATTATATTCATGCAAATATATTCTAATAAATTATAAGATGTAATGAATATAGTAATAAAATGTAATAATATTATATGTATTGTTTTATACTACTTGAAAACAAATAGAATTCTAATTAAATTAAATTCTGTACACATTTGTATATTAAAAATAAATATATTAGATTGAAATGTAAAAAAAATTCAGAGATTCAAGTTTTTTAGTTTTTAATTTGTTATATGTACGCTAAATAGCATGTCACTCTAGAAGACCTGAGTTCTTCAACAATCCATAAAGCAGCTCCAAAAAGTATTAAAATAGATATATGAAGTGTTTTTCACTCGTGATCTGTTCTGTCTCTCTGTCAGTGGTACACGGATGAAGACCACAGTCTCGGCGGCTCGTCCAATCAGCACGTCTACACTCACATGAGTCACTTTCTGAAAAACTGCTTTGCTTAAACTTGAGAAACTTTCCATTGGACCAGATAAGCCCACCCAGAAGCCACAGCACGTTACTACCAGACCACTTCACGCACTTAAACACGTCAGGAGTGTGAGACTCCCCATCTGCAGCTCTCTAGCTACTGTATTGTGATGCAGTAACGGACTCCTTTTAGTCACGTTTATCAGTTTGAAATGTACAGTCTGAACAACTGAGTCATGAATCTGTAGTACACCCAAAAAAATTTTTTGGAGTGCTTACTGGATGAACGTAAAGCTTGATGAGCTAGCTAAAGAAAACTGAGAGTGGGATAATAAATAAATCAATTAAAATTTAAACAAACAACCAAAAAGGTATTTGAATACTCTCAGATTTATTATTATTTATTATTATTAATTACTTTTTAAGCTGGGGAGAGCAACATTGTGTATTTTCCATATCAAGATCATTGCCATGAATAAAATAAAATGTTGATTTAATATAATGACCCAGTGTATTAAATATAATATTTTCACTTTAAATAATTTGTTATCAGGCTTTGTTGAGTAATCTTTTATGAAAATATTTATTGTATGTACCATTACTTATTTCTAATTTGAATGATAAAGCAGAGATATTTTCAATCTGTAATAAAATAAATTATAAAATGTGTTCAATTGTTTTTGACTTATTTACATTCCTCACATATTAAATACCACTATTAAGTTTCAAGCTGAGGAAGTGTGATATAATTTTAAAAATTCATTTATACACTTTTTAATAAACTGATTTTATTTTTTAAAAAAGCACAACACAATTAATCCACAACAAATTATACTATTTTTAACTAAATAAATGTATTCATTAAAACTAATATGAAAATTTTATTTGCTAGTAGTCTAGCACCTCAAAATGCATTCTGGGAATTTATATATATGTATATATATTAATATATACCACTTTTGTTTACGCAAAGTTGTTATGACATATTAATATTGCATTAAAATTATTTGTGTCAGTCAAATCCCATTGATTTTGAGTGCACAGCATTCTGGTTTGGACCAGAACCACATGCACTAAAACTAAAAAACACATGAAGAGTCCGTTTGTCACGTTTTCGTGGACAGAGCATCCGTCTCGCCTCTTGATTTTTGCCTACAGTAGCACTTGGCGCGTTATTTTTTCCTAGGTTTATTTGTGAAAGCCTCCATCCTGCTGTCTCACACCTCCAGGACGGCTCTTATCTGGAGGTACTTTGGCACATCTCTGTCTTTGAGCAAACACGAGCGGTTTCATCCAGAGAGGGTAATGGACTGACACTAATGGATCTGAACGCACATGTACGTGTGTGTGTGGGCTGCCGAGACGGGACGGCCCACCTTGGACCGACTATATAAGACCCTGAGCACCAAGAAGAGGCCACGAAACCAGCAGGAGAAGATCCAAACACACTCAACTCTTCCATCCACTGGTAAGTCAAAGGACCTCTGTGAGAGACCCAAAGCCTCGTAGACGTTCGGTTGCTTTCAAAAGTGTTTTTCTCTCATTTTTACAGAACGTGTGTGTTCAGAACTCAAAGAAGCTCTCAAAATGAAAGGCGTCCAATATCTCGCTGGTCTTCTTCTTCTGCTCTTTGTTCAAAACAGCATCTGCGTCCCACTGCGAGACGACAACACAAGGTTGGAGGAATGGTTTTTATGGTGTTTCATGTCCTTTGTAGTCTGTTTCTGAGCAGTAATGAACTATTTGAAGATAAGTTCAGAGTAAACCAGTGCTTAAACATGAAATTGTTACTTCTGTAGCTGTTTGAGGACTTTTATTTTGGAAAGCGTAGTTTAGTTTGCGTAGTGTAACACTCGTATATCTTCTCGTCGTGCAGCACAGAGACAGAAGAAAGTCTTCTGGCGAGGGGTCAGGGATTCACAACCGCGAAGAGACATTCTGAGGGAACTTTCTCCAACGATTACAGCAAATACTTGGAGACCAGGAGAGCACAAGACTTTGTTCAGTGGCTCATGAACTCCAAGAGAAACGGGTATGTACTATTACAGTGTGAGGTCATGTAAAGAATTGTTAAAAAAAAATTTAATAAATTTAAAAAATAGATTTTTTTAAATTAAAAATTATATATAAAAAATATCCTCAACTTTTATAGAATGTATCAAATAAAATAATAATTAAACAAAACATGAAACATATTGTATATACTTAATATATAAAAATTTAATAATTATATATTTTGCAAATTAAAAATAGGAACAAAATATGTTACAGATCATGTTATCACATTTAACAAATTTATATAATAAATACAGTGACAATACAATATATTAAAATGTATTATAAAATAATCTATGTAGTATATGTTATGTATATTGTACCTCTGTGTATTTTATATATAAGTAAAATAGTAATTATATTAAAAATATAATATATAGCACACACACCTGGATTTATTTCTAATATTTATTTTATGATATTATAAAAACAATAATAATGTGATAATTATATAAATAATATAAGAATTATAAAAATGTTTTATTGAATTTTACGATTTTATTTAAAGGCCTAACACTTTAGTAGCTCAAATTCAAATAACTAAATAAATTAATAAAAATAAACAATATATATGTGTATGTGTGTTTGTGTGTGTGTATATATATATATATATATATATATAGTGTATTATTTATTTAAGATCTAACAGAGTTTAGTAGCTCAAATATAAACATAACTTGAATTATTTCTTACATAAACTCTCTTGTTTTTCTCCAGTGGTTCGGCCAAACGTCACGCTGAGGGAACCTACACCAGTGACGTCAGCTCCTACCTGCAGGACCAGGCAGCCCAGAACTTTGTGGCCTGGCTAAAATCTGGACAGCCCAAGCAAGAGTAGGCCTCCTTGCTTCTAGTCCACCTTCAGTGCCTTACAGTCTGAAAGAGATGGAAATAAAGAGAAAGAGCGAGTGTGCGAGAGAGAAAACTAGCCGAATGACTGCTTCACCATGCTTTCTCCTGCCGTACATCTGTCTCTTTTCTAACACACCCTGTCCAACCTCACTGCCGAATGCTAATGCTAATGCTAATAAATAGCGCTGAAACCAGGCTGTGTGCTTCTGGTTATATTTTTCTCTGCTAATGTCTTCTGCTTCTGTGCTAATCAAACAAATTATTACATTAACTATGACCAAACTCCACAAAACCGATAATGTTCTCACAAACTTACACGCTAATAGCTAAACTGTGCTAAACTTAATGAAAGCCTGCTAACTGCTTCTAAAATGAGTTTAAACTTCGAAAAAGTGTCATGTACACATGCTAACACGCTGTTTATCGCATATGCGCAGTGTTGCAGACAACAGAGGCGCTAATTTGCCGCGTAGGAGGCATGTAGATGGCAGTTTCACCAGTGATGTCAACAAGGTCTTGGACAGCATCGCTGCCAAGGAGTATTTACAATGGGTGATGAACTCTAAGACGTCAGGGACAAGGTAAAGTCCTCTCAAGTGGCTAACAACACACATATGCTAAATATATAATGAATGCTAATCAGTAAAAGAAAAGCATATGGGTGTATTTTAAGGAGGTTTTATGTGGTTGTTGTCTTTTCTAGTGGTAAACGAGGCGGAAATCAATGAGGAACCAGAGGGCTTCCCTGCAAGAGCTTACATTTGGATCCTGAAGGGGATTCGGTCATCAAAATGAATGAAAGCCATATCGCTTACAGGCAAAACGGAGGCAACTCTTAAAAATCAAACGCCATTTTATTTTATTTTTGAAAAAAAAAAAAACCTCTGAGGACTGTGGTTGTTATTTATTTTCCCTTAGTGTTAAAGAACATCATGTAAGTTATAATGAGAGAAACAGAAATATTTTTCTATAGTTTTGAACTATTTTCTATGTGTGCGATTAAAAACAAAACTCAGGTGAATGCACTAAACACTCAGGTAAAAAAGTGAATTTTTACGTGTGCCACCACTGTATCAAAGTGCCATAGAAATGGTGTGTTGCTCTGCAAAATAAACTTTTTCATATTTCACCCAAGCCTGTTGTTGTATCTATAGCACCACCTAAAGGATGTCTGCAACATGTGCACCATGAGACGTTTACTGAAGTTATTTATATATTTATGTAAGGATTTTATGGATATAATAAAACAGTAGTTATATTCCTGAAATATATGAAATTGGCAAGATTCCTATATTAAAAATAGCCTAAGTAAAATATATTTGCTAATTTTTTTATTTGTGCAAATTTAAATAATATTTTTTTAGATGTTTTGCCAACTACTGGGACAGAATTAGACTCATATTGGTTTAGGCAGTTGAATCCTAATGTGAAGTATAAAACATATTTTAAAATAAAAAATAAAACAAATTCTCCGCAACTGATGAGAAAAAATACAATAAATATTTAAAAAATAATAAAGAATAATAAAAGAATATTTTAAAATACTCAAATATAAATATTTTTGCAATTATATATATTATAATAATCAAATATTTGCAACTGATCAGAAAATATAAACTAGAATTAAAGGAGAAAAGACACTTTTATGAAAATATATAAGTAAATTAACTAGCATATATAATATTTTTTTTTCTCCATAATTGATCGGAAAACATCTAAAATTAAAGAAAGGTATAAGTAACTAAATGTTCAGTCTATTATTACTGAAATAAATGACCACTTCAATAAACAAACATCTGAAATTAAAGAAAGATATAGGCTAAGTAACTAAATATTCAATATAGCTATATTCATAATATTACTAAAATAAATTACTTAATAACTTCAGTGTATACTCTGCAATTTAAATTGTCTGTATTGAAATAAAATTAATTAAAAAAAAAACTTTTCAATAATAGTTTCAATAGGCTAATATTTGTTTTTGCTACAAAAAAACTTTTTGTTTTGTTTTTGACTTTACTTATATTGCAGATATTGTTGTTGTTTATTTTTGTTTGTTATACCATGGAACGTAATTTTCATTTGAAATATTTAAAACTCAATATGTATTTGTTTATTAGAACTTAATTAGAAAAAAAACTGAGTAATGTCTTTAACAAAAATGAAAAAAAAAAAAAAAAAAAAAAAGCAAACAGTATCCTGTGCGGTATACAGCGTATGCAACGAGGCTCAACCACTTACTAAAGATAGCCACTCTTTTTTCTTGCATAGAAGTTTATCACATCTCTCCACTTGTTGCAAGAAGGAAATCACGGCGTCACTTCCTAGGGGGGCGGGGCATTGTAAGGACGCGTGCTGTTTGCGTGTTGCGTCATCACTGTGGCGCACATTCTCTAGGCTTCTGGAAGGGCGTTGAGCCGCTGCCGGTGTCATTCATAAAACACGGAGTGTTTCGGCCGTTCATAACGTCTGCTCGGAGTCTTTACATGCTTTAAAAACATGATCAGGAACGGAAGCCATGCGGTGGAGCAGGAGGACAAGGGAGAGCCGAGCTCCTCGAGCCACAGCCCAGAGAAGAGGAAGCGGGTGATCCGGGTGTGGTGTGACGGCTGGTGAGTTCCAGCAAATAAAAGCAGCCGGAACCAGTCTCACAGTGTTACAGTTCAACAGAAGAAGTAGTGGAGTTGCACTGGGATGGGTTTACCATGGTACTTTATGATTACCAACAAAAAGTACCTTGTTTTTAGTTCTAAGGCAGTCTTAAGAACTCCGAATATAAAAGTAGTTTATCGGCACCTTGGTATGCTTATAGCTTTTTTATTTTATATTGCTGTGGTAGTTTAAATGCTTTATGCTGTGATAATTAACGGTTGCCTCATTCATTGTTTGTACTTATTTGAAAAATTACCCATGGTATAGATATTTATGATACTTTGATCGTTTCCATGGAAAAGAACGATTATGACCATGATATTTATATGGTGCGTTATTTTAAACAATAGCATGGCATGTATGCTCAAAAGAATAATTATCAAAGTGTCCAAAACAATGATAGTTTCTATGTCTATAAATCTAGTACCTAATACCATGTAGTAAATCGTCTTAAGGAATTATTAGAAATGTGGTATTTTATCATTCAGAAGTGTGGGTTACGGTTTATTTTAAGGTGACCTTGTTACAGTGTAGTTATATATTTACACACTGAGTGATATTAATTAACTACATGTACTTACTTTATGGTTAGGGTTAGGCGTAGAGTTTGGCTTAATGTAATTCTGCTTAATTTATTGTTATTACAAAAATAATTATGTTACGTGTAACAAGGACACCTTGAAATAATGTGTTACCAAAGTGTGTGTTTTTCAGTATTTACCTTAAAACTGAAATAAAATAAATATTAGATGAAGAATTTAAAAGAATTACAACTTAAATAAAAAAAAAAAAAAAGATAATTAAAGCTTTATAAATGTATAATTTAAAAAATGACAAAATTAAAGAAAAAAATGAAGCTTTAATTTAATTGAATGAATGAATACTGTAATAGTATATAAACAAATATTAACATAACACTGCAGCGGAGGTTCAAAGGTTATGGGATCGCGTGTTTTCTGAGAACTAGTATAGGTTGGAATACTGTAACTCATATTACCTGTTTCACATACCTACGCTTATAGTTTACAAAGGTGCAGAAATGACACCCTTCAAGTGTAAAGAGGATGAAGCCGTTTCTCCAATTTATTTAACTGCAGCGTTCAATTTCGAGCGATGAAGTAACTGCAGTTATAAATAACACACAGTGTGAAGTGTGGTGCCCAGCAAAGGATCATGGGAAGTGGAATAGGAGATTATATCCCCCAGTAATCCAAACGACCCAGCTAATGATATTACTAGGGGAAAGGGCTCATGGTGGTTAGATAACCCACCCGTCATTAGTTATATTTATTTAGTTGTTATAAAAGCAGTTATTCATTACATCACCTTTAAACGGAGGTCATGTTTTCTTGACCCTGTATCTAAAGTCCACATGTGTCTCCACAGCTATGACATGGTGCACTATGGTCACGCTAACCAATTACGTCAGGCCAAAGCAATGGGAGATTATCTCATAGTAGGAGTTCATACAGACGGTATGCTTCACAATTTCAGACCTTCAAATAAAGTCACTGTAATATATACGCTGAAAAAAACGATTACGTATATTTTCTTTCACGTTCAGAGGAAATAGCCAAGCACAAGGGTCCTCCGGTCTTCACGCAGGCCGAGCGTTATAAAATGATCCGGGCCACAAAGTGGGTGGATGAGATTGTTGAGGGGGCTCCGTATGTTACTACGCTGGAGACGCTGGACCAGTACAACTGTGATTTCTGCGTGCACGGAGGTGAGGGGTCCCTTTAGACACTTATAGAAATCCATTAAAGATGCGGTAGCTTGCAGAATTTTAGTGCACTTATTTTCATCCCATATGGTCAGAATTGACCGAATAGGCAGTCCCCTAGTTACACAGACGAGGCTTAAGCCTAGTCCTAGACTAAAATTTAAATCTGAGCTGTTTCAATTGACAGAAACCTGCACTGACTGATCTTAAAACGTGTCAGTGCTCTTGTTTAGACTTAAAATGCACACCAGTAATGCTTTTTTCTAATGCATGTAACATGTTAATTAAAATTACTTAAATGTCCTAACTGACCAGTGGCCTAATCCTGGCTTAGGCTAAATCCTGTGTATGAAACTGGTCCAGCACTATAGTACAATATAAACATACAGTATGCAGCCTTTCAGAATAGTTCAAATTGTACCAACATTGAATTGAATCCGTAATAATACCATATCTTTTGCTAGATGACATCACATTGACCGTGGATGGAAAAGATACGTATGACGAAGTGAAGAGAATGGGCCGATACAGGTAAAGTCCAATGGGCCTCAGACATGCACCTGTGGCACACCACTGAATTTTGACTCAAGGGTGTGTAACGGTTGCTGTGTGTGTTTTTTTTTCCATCAACAGGGAATGTAAACGCACACAGGGAGTGTCGACGACCGATCTAGTGGGTCGTATGCTCTTGTTAACCAAATCGCATCACAGTAACGTTGTGAGTAGACTTTATCGTTGGTTGTATGTGTAGCATTACGTAAAGACTTAATCAGCCAGTCCCTGATTCATATTCTCCTCTCTCTCTCAGGATAATGCAGCCTACCAGCTCCACACGGATAACTTCGGGAAGGTGTGTTGATGCGCTTATGTAAAAATTAATATTTTTATTGATGTGTTGTAATCTGCTGTCACATACAGAGGTTTTGCTCTCCAGTTTTTGTTAGTTTTTCCTGTTTTTTTCCTTGTAAAACACAATCAGTTTTACCAAGGATGAACTGCTGAACATTCGGCAGAACACACCACACGGCCTTCTACAGAGCTGTGCGAGGTCCCTGCCTTCTTCAAATGCTCCACCATCATTCCCAAAGAAACCCAGGATAATAGGATCTAACTACTACAGACCGGTGGCACTAACATCCGCGGTCATGAAGTCTCTTGAGAGATTGGTGTTGGTAATCTGAAAGACTTCACTGGACCCTCACTGAACCCCCTGCAGTTTACTTACCCTGCAAAACTTACCCTGCTTTCTGACAGACAGCTAGTGAGAATGGGACAAATCACATCCAGCCCCCGTATGGCCAGCACTGGAGCTCCTCAGA
>JAUMHP010000079.1:3103636-3129442 GCA_032361065.1 Enteromius trimaculatus | reverse complement strand
TTACCATTACCATTACCATGGTACCATGTACGAAAAAAGTTGGCCAAAATTTTTCATGCCTGTTGGAGTATCATGTTGTTAGCAACATGCTAAAGACACAACAGTACTGTTTTAGTATTTAACATTTGTGCAGTTATGTATTTTTTGCTGTATTTTGTGTTCATTCAAGTATAGTTTCACTGTTAGCTTAGCAACATGCTAATGACAAAAATGGAGTAACATTTAGCATTTTTAATGTGTTATGTATAGTTCGCCATATACTTTGCTGATTGCACTGTTAGCTTAGTAACATGTTAGGCTAAGGACAAAAAGTTTAGTTGTGGGTGCCGCAGTTCTGTACAAGATTTTGAACTGTTAGCTTAGCAACATGCTAACATCAAACTTTACTTGCGTCCCAAATAACAGGCGCTCCGTAATATCATTGTGCCTGCTGCACTCATGGTACAGCAACAAGCACAGTTTCTTGCTTATTACGCCAGAATGAGAACATAGTTCCTAGCCATATCGGCCTAGAAAATCGCAACTTTTTATTTTACGTCCGTCTTAGTACACAATGTAACTACAGAAGCGTCACATTTTAAATAGGAAAAATATTGAAACTCTTTGGTAATTTTTGAGCGTGATGCTAATGATCTGATCAGATTCAATGATCTATGCTAAGCTAGTGCTAAAATTGCTACCGCCAGACCCGGAGATCGTCTGAATGGATTCAAAATCTAAAACTAAACTGTTTAACTCTAGGGGAGTTGAAAAATTAGCCTATTTTCAAAGAAAGTGGCGTGTTCCTTCAAAATATAGCTGCAATAGGCTCCAAGGCAGCTCACTATTGAGCTATTCACCCCATCATTAGCATATCCATGAAAACGATGACTCCTTCAGAGGTGGTGAAATGACAGCATTGAACTGTTCTGAGTGGGATGTGGGTTCACTTATTCATGGCCGTTTCTGTGGGTAGCATCATGTGCGTTCGCTAACTCCACACTATTGCTCATCTGCAAAGCGTGGATGTTAGTCACGGCATTTCAGACGATTACATGCAGCGACGATTACTTGCAGAAATGTCCTGCATGTGTTGATCTGGGTTCAGTTCGTCGTGTTGAATCTGCTAGCAGTCTAAACTGGTTCAGCACAAGCAGCCCAAGGCGACTTTCTCTCGACTGCTGATAAAAACTTAATAAACACTGAGAGAGCGGTCCAAACAGCCCAAACACAGTCTGTTCCTTTCACCTAGTTTCTTAACTAAAAATTATTACAGTTTTTAATTGAATGACCTCAAGGATCAAATACTATGTAAACACCACGATGGCCATGGTACATGTTCAAAAACATGGTAATGCCATGGTCATTTTTGTAAGTAATGAAATATGTTTAGATGCATATTTTAATGAAGCTTATGTATTTTCACAAGAATAGCTGTGTTAGGCCGATCAAGTAGATCATCTGTGACATCTCACCACCCCTCAATGAGTCCAGTGTTTTATAGGACTTTCCAGTGATGGAGAAATACACTGGTGCCCTCTTCTGGTCAACACATGAACTGAATGGTGGTTTGTGGTACATGTTTAAATGAATCAATGAATGAATAAATGAATTAGTATATAGTTAAATTTAAGGGGAAAATATGTTTTAAAAGACATCTTTTTATTTATTTATTTGCTTGCTTGCTTACATCCCAGTAACAAAGATTGAATTTGATTACGTAAGATTTTAGTTAAGGACTTTGCAAAAAAAACATATTTTCTATCAATTCAAGTCAACTAGCGTACATACCAAAGCAATCAGAATAATTTTGGGATAAAATATGTAAACATTACATGTAAACAACGCATAAAAAACAAACAGCTGTATTACAGCTTTCAGGATAATATTACTATTAAATTTTGTTTTGAATTTTAATTATTTCATTATTTGACTAGAAACATGACAACAACACAAAAGGTGTGAAATTAGAACTGCTAATAGGCTGTGTTATTTTTATTATGATTTATATACTATTACAGAATTAAAGTTTTAAAAAAGCTATTTTTTTTACATATTTTAAAATATTTTTTATTTATGTTTTAGTGATTTTTTTATGTGCTTTTGTCATTTTCTATTACAAAAACATTTTTATTATTTATGTTTAATTTTGTATATTTTTAATCTTGTTTTAATTAATGAAAGTGTTTTATTTATGTTTACACTATTTCATTTTATTTCTATGACACAAAACTATTTTCAATATTTTAGTTAAAAACAAGCTTGATGTTTTCAGTCTGCAATACTTTAGATAGATAGATAGATAGATAGATAGATAGATAGATAGATTGATTGATTAATTGATTGATCAAGCCAACTTAATTAGTAAATGTTTCAAATTGGGGTTATTTTTTATAAAATATTTGCCCATAGAACCTCATTGGCTGATCAGAATCCTCATTTCCATGTTGTCTTTTAAGTATCGCCCACTAGATGGTAGCAAAGGAGTAAAGGAGCTTTAATGTTAAAAGTTGTAATGTTTGTCCTTCTCTGTAGATCACGGGGGCAATCCTGCTGGCAGTGGGATTATGGGGGAAGTTCATTCTGGGTCCGTACATCTCTCTGATCGCTGAGAACTCTACCAATGCTCCCTACGTGCTCATCGGGACCGGGACCACCATCATCGTGTTCGGACTATTCGGATGCTTCGCCACGTGCCGCGGGAGTCCATGGATGCTCAAACTGGTGAGTTTAGCTCCAGGGAGCACACTGTACATCAAAAGACGCTCCAAAACAGACAGCTAACACGCTCTCTCATCTCTAGTACGCCATGTTCCTGTCTCTGGTGTTCCTGGCCGAGCTGGTCGCTGGCATCTCCGGCTTTGTTTTCCGTCATGAGGTGAGACGTGCATACGCATATGACCCATAATGCGTCTCAGAGATCTCCATCTGTCTTGCACTAGGAGGGCTTGTTCTGGTGACATCTGACAGAGTGTGTGTGTGTGTACTCAGATCAAAGGCACCTTTATGAGGACATACAACGAGGCCGTTCAGAACTACAACGCCCAGGACGAGAGGAGCATCGCGGTGGACAACGTCCAGAGGAGTGTACGTTCAAACCCTGGTTAACATCAGTTCATCTGTTTAATGCTGTTTATCTAGCATAAGAAAAAATTAAACATAATCTGCATTAAAAATCAGGAAATCTAGACAAAGTTAACTACTAAACTAGTTCTTAAAGCTTTAAATTTATATTTTGCATGTCCAACTGATTGCTAGTTTTTGTTGAGATATTCTGGGTGGTTAGTGTGTTGCTAAGATATTTTCTGGTTCAGTTTCAGTTACAATGGCATTTTGTGTGGTGGTAAGAGGGTTAGAGGGTTGCTAAGGTATTCCGGACTGGGTTTTCTAAGGTGTTGATGATGTATTATCAACAGTTAGATTTTAAGCAGATGGATAGATAGATAGAGATTAGGCATTACCTGTCATGAGCTCTTGATCTGTAAGATATTCTCTCTCACTGTGTTCAGTTGCGCTGTTGTGGAGTTCTGAACTACACCAGCTGGTTCTCCAGCGTTTATTTCCCTGTGAATGGAATTCCTCCGAGCTGCTGTGCTAACATCTCTGACTGCAGCAACTCAGATCTGCGAAATGCCACCATAGCAGCCACCAAAGTTCATCAGCAGGTATCATGCACACACATAGGCATACGCACACACACACACACACACGCAGATTGTGTTTGTCATGCATTTATGATGTTTCTGTTATGTTCAGGGCTGCTACGAGCTGGTGACGACTTTCATTGAGACTAACATGGGCATTATTGCTGGAGTAACGTTTGGAATTGCATTCTCGCAGGTAGGATAGAGACTTATTCTTTAGACTTATAGTTTATTGCGACTTTTCATCTCACACTTCTCACTTTTTTTCTCAGAATTGTGAAATATAAACTCGCAATTCTGAGAACATATCAGTCTTTTTTCCACTCAAAAGTGGACTTGCAACTGCGAGTTTATATCTCACAAAATTGTGACTTTATATATCACACAATTGTGAAGAAAAAAAATCTGAATTGTGAGATAAAATGTTGCAACAGCCTTTTTTTAAATTTTTTATTCAGTGGCGGAAACGGGCTTCCATAGAAATCTGAATTTTAAATTCAGTTTATTTTAATATTTATATAATACCAAAATAATATTATTTTAGTTTATTTATTTATATTTAATACGTTTAAACATTTTTTCATTTTAAACAATTTAAATATATCCCACACGATTTTAAGATTTTGTTTTACTTAAAAAAAACAACATTTAAAATTAAAACGTATTTTTTATTTTAAAATATTTAGTATATTTGTATTTTTAATTAAACAGCGTACACTTTAAACATATACGTAAACATTATATGTAAAAGGCTGCCGTTATATAGAAAGGCTGCCGTTATGTAGTTAAACAAAAACAAAAAAAAAGACGTCTTGATTGGTCAAACAAAAAGATAGACCCGCCCCAAACCCACACTATTGGTTGATTTTATTATCTGAAGGACTGGCACGCCGTTAACGTCATCTAAACACAAGCAGGAAAGTTTCTCCACTACTTGAGACGTCATAATCGCGTCTGAGGCGATCGTTTGCGAGCTAATATTTACTCCAATCTGTTTTCCGTTTACCGCTGAAGCGCGCTGAACAGCTGGCTGCTGTTGTCTCGCACAGGTGGAGCGGTTCGCGCCGTCGAAATGAGTCACTGGGTAACGGCGCGTCTAAAAGCTCGAGCGAGAGCCGCGCTGCCATGACAACCCCGCCGTGAACGCAGACCCCGGGCTGTCTGTGTTTTCCCAGCCCTCATTTAGTAAACACACATAGACACAGGCGCGGGAGCCGAGCGTGTGGCGCAGCTGGGGTTTTCTAGCGAGCGTGCCGCTTCGAACGCAATCAGGCGCTCTGTCACTCATGCTTCCGCCTCGGGACCATTATGCAGATATCGCTCCATCCGTACTAATGGGTCCAAAGGGCCGCGCAGGAACACCGCGACCCCTCCGCCGCGCGCACGCGATGCTAATTGAACTGTAAACGTTATCTGTGAGCACACGGGCGGCCCGAATCAATGACATCTCTTAGAGCCGCGGCCCCGCTAATACGTCTAATCTTCCGCCGCGCACGTGGAATTCTTTTGGCTCGGTTAAACGGGAATCAGTAAACATTCATTATGATTATAACTAGAATTTGGTGCGCGCGGAGAGAGCGAACCGTAAACCCGGGAGAGCAGCCGGCGGTAACGACTATCGCAATTTAATTTAATTAGCGATTGCGTTGGGAGAGGGAGCAAAAAAAGCCCGGGAAAACAGCTTTACCATGGTAACGGACACGTGCGTGTGTGTTTTTCAGCTGATCGGGATGCTGTTGGCCTGCTGTCTGTCACGATTCATCACTGCCAATCAGTACGAGATGGTGTAGCGGCGCGTGCACAGGTGAGACGCACTCCCTCTCACACACACACACACACACACAGGTAGACAGACAGTTCCTTAAAAAAATAAGCTACTGACTAGCTTACTGTCTCGTTTGCAATGGACTGTAACTCATCATGATACACGCATAGCTCAAAGGCGAGTCGACTCTCAGGTGATTCTAATGGAGTTTAGGGTTAGCGTGCCGCAAAGATGAAAATGTCGCATAAGGTATTAAATAAAATTAAAATATTGAATAAAATATTTTTTCACTGCGTGTTTTCTTATAGGGTGCATAATTAATTTACCGTTCCCATTATGAACAGAACAGTATATATAGATTAAATTAAAAGGAAAAAGCATACATGCATAACCAATTGTGTATATATATATATATATATATAATTGACATATGTATATACATAATTCTAAATAAATTTCATACTTAATTTAAAAAATGCAAAAAAAGTTGCCATATATAAGCATGAAAATGTTTACTTTTGTGCTTATGAAATGAACAGGCAAGATATATGAATATATTTCTTAAAATTATATAATTATATGTGTTATATTTATATATTATATATGCAACTACATTTTGTTCACATTCTGGGTAAATTCTGTAAATGCAACGTGTTTTCTTAGCATAATTAAGTTTACTTATTTGAATTCTTTATGCGAACAAGCAAGTTTATATAAATATTTATATATTTTTTATTTATATTTCTTAAAATGTATGCCTCTTTGAATGTGCAGAAATTTTAGAACTGAAGAGGAGGAATTTTCAGTGAATAGTGACTTAAATTTCAGCCTCCTCACCAAAGCTGTGCTAAGAAAACTTTGTGTGTGAGACTACATTTAAACCTTTTTCCCGTTTCCACAGGCACCGAAGACGCACGACACACTGGAAAGGGAAAGCAACCCAAAAATGCTAGCACACTCCATTCTTTCTCATCTTTTTTATTCTCTCTTTTTATCTTTCACTCTGTCTTTCCTTCCTTCTCTTTTTGCCCTCCTTTCCGTCATTCCTTAATCATGCAGTTGTGCCATGACCAAAGCCTCTCCTTTCGAAACGTCAGCGTTAGCGAGGAAAAGGAAATGGTTTTAAGACGCACTCCTGTGCACGCATACTTTACTCTGTACAAAAACCTTGCATGCGGAAACCATCCCACAAACCCTAGAACTAAAGTCAACAGTGTTTCTGTAACACCGCATCCTAACCGGTCACATACAAGCCAATCGATATCGCAATCTCTCTCTAGCTGCATATCAAATATGTTCAGGTTAGCTGTGGTTTTTGACGCTTTTTCTATTTTTAGACAGAAATTACTTAATATTTGGAACAGAAATGCAACTTAAGTGTGGTTTGTAGATATCTATCCCTTTTTTTGAAAAAGAAAGACTATTTAAAAGCTGTGTTTTTCGCCATTTTGTCCGCTTGATTTCTATTTGTCACATTGCAGTTGGTAGCTCCGCCCACAGTGAGTTCTCATTGGTCTAGATAGCTGTATATTACACATCGAACATTCTAATTGGATATTGTGGCTTTGCGCAGTATTTTCACACATCCGGTTAGGAAACGGTGTTACTTAACCCCTAAAAGAAGTGACTTCAATGCAGATTTATTAGTTAATTGCTTTTTCAAGAGGAAAACTATTAAAAAAGAAAAAAAAAAATACAGATGACAAGATGTTTTTGTTGTTGTTGTTGCTGTTGTAAAATCTTTGGCAAAGGGGTTGATCTCAGAAATGGCTTCTTTTTTTTTTGTTTTTTGCTCCATTTCTCTACGCTGGGTTGAAAGTGTCTCCACAAAATCACGTACAGAGTGAAAACCATCGATTTTGTATTGTTGCGAAAGCCAAAAACAAGCAATTTTCTGCCACATATAGCTGCGTACAGAACTCAAATACACTGAAGTCTAACATGTGCCCTTATAACTACTGGCCTTTAAGTCATCGTAAGACAAGCAGATAGTTCAGAGTACTATCTAAACACTGTTTAATGGATAATTTTGCAGTTTATGGATTGTAGTTACAGTTTTACACCTTTGTGAGACACTGTATTTTCTATTATTTTGTGGCTTTTTACTGTAAGAATGTAATCAGCTCTGGGGATTTTCAATATTCATGAGATATATGAAGGATAACCAGAATGATATTTCTAAGAATGCTTAGAGAAATATTAGAAAAATATATTTACCTTACAAAAGCTCTAAAACGGTTACCATTTGTGAAACTGTAATATAGATTACATTGTTATATAACTTGTTGCTCAAAGTAAAAATTATGATAATCAGCATCATGTTGGCGGGAGATTTTGTTGAACGCTGTAGGAATTTGATTTACAACTTTATTTAAAGTGCAGTAATCACATGGAGTTTTACTGCATAATAAAGCGCTTTGTTGCTATATTTTTGCTTGATTGAACCAAGCTTTAGACACCTCTGCTGTCTATTTATTGTTTATTTATTTGCATGTGTGGTAGAAATCGCTGCAGTCTTTGGCTTTCTTTACTTTTTATTTTGAATCGTGAAGTACTGTCAACTGAATTCCATATTTACGTGCGTCAATGTGCATTTCTCTTTTTTTAATTTAATTTTTGTGTTATTGTTTTGTATGGTTTTCTCTCATTGATTGATTATTTTTCATTTAGGACTGTAGCTGTTATATTAATGTCAAACCATCATTTCTGCAGCTGCCCCTTGTGTTGATGGGTCATTAAGTATTAGAGTCCAGAATTCATAGTCTGAACACACGTGATGAACTACACATCTCCAGGTAGACGAGCGGAGTAATAATATACTTTGTTAAAACTTTTTAAAATGCATCACCAGCTAGCATGCCAACAAAAATGTAGGTCGATATTGTAAACAACCGTGATCTCTATGAATAAAATGGTTCTTCGTCGTTATCAGCTTTATGGTATGCCTTCATTTGAATTTTGTGTGTTTGTGATGGATGGATGAGGATCATGTGTAGGTCCACATACGTCCTGATTTCTCCAGACACGTTCTTGTCGCGATTGCCTAAAAAGGTTTAGGTTTTTGGCTTGTTCGTACATTAATTATAAATGCATATTTGCATTGCTTTTGACCATTTTCTTTAGATCCCGAAATGCCACGATTTGACGATTATACACTGCTTGCATGCTATTGGTTGAACTATTTTTCCGTCACAATAGGAAAACAGAGCCAAAACCCCTCCTTTTTAGGCAATACACCAATCTCGGGCAGGATATGTCCGGGAAAAAGAGGACGTATGGTCACCCTAATAGTGTGAATAATGCTTTGCTTGTGTTATGGCTTGAAGGCTGAACATCCCTTGTTGACCGCTAGGTGGCACCACGATGTTGGTGAAAAACGTAACGGGGCCGCAACCACAACGAAAGCAGATCTCCGTTCATGGGGAAAGCCCATGCAAACAACCATACAGACATGGATTTTAATGCAAATATTGTGTCTTCTGAGAATGAGAAGGTCACCCCACCAACACCTAAAATGAAATAATAAAAAAGGCATGTCCCACTATCACTTAAATGTATATGTATATCTGGAACATCAAAACAAGTTGTATGAACATGTTCCACTAACCTTTGATAGAGAAGCGTCCAATACATTTTGTCTTCATTCTGAACCGTTTATCTACTGTTTTAACGTTTAAAACCCAAACAAACCTTATTTGTGTTATGCAGTAAGTGTCCTTGTGCTGTTTCACAATAAAATTCACTTTCATTTGATATTATTTAAAGCAACGACTGAAAAAGCGACTTGAGTGAACAAATACGTTTTGTTGAGGCTATGTGTAGAGCTGTGTTTGATTTATGACATTCGCCGTTTCCCCTCGTGTCATATATCTTGCATAATATTTAGTGTTTGCATATTTCCACTGATCTGTGCAGGTTTGGCATGTCTCTTCAGAAACTTTTGAACTTATTTATTTTTTAATAAAGCAGCTATATGTAGAATATAATGTGTTATGTACTTTTGTCTCTCAAAAATGTCTTTCAGCTACCATAAAATATATCGTTCTGATAATGTGACGAGCATCGGTGCTTTTTATTACTGGCATACTTGAAAAGTTAATCGATCAAAACGCTCCATTTACAAACACAAATATATATATTTTAATATTAGGTTTGGTATTAGCTATGAATAATCTTTGATCTTAAAAAAAAAAGTATATTGACTGTGCTGTGTAGTATTTCTGTCTCTTTGTCATATAAATCACGTTTATATGTTTTCAGCTTTACATAAATATTAAATATATAAATGAAGTATTTAATTCACTTCGATAGTGAAAAGCGCATGAAGAAACAGCTGAGGCGCTGTAAATAATAGCTCTATACGCAATGTACAAGGCACTTTCATCAGTCGGGTAGTTCCCGCATACGCTATTCTTCCCGTTCACTGTCGTGTCTTTGACCGTGAGCTGCAGCCTTGGCAAGCTGCCGGATTCTCTTTCTGCCCTCTGATTGGCTGTCCAGAGGCGCCGTCCTCCTGGATGAACTAAGCGACTGGCTTCTGATTGGACGGAAGCGGCTGAGCGGTTGTGGGCTGATGCCTCGTCTCATGAATATTCATAAGCGGAATAGAGCTACACGCGGCCTCACTCTCGGTCGGTTGCTAGACGAGTCTGTTATCTTTCAGCGACTTTATCATCGGTTTCCTTGGACTTTGCCGGATCTTTTCGGATTTAAGGGGAGGACAAATAGCATCAAAGGTGGGTGTTTAGAAGCTCGTGTTATTTGTTAGACTCGATAGATTGACGCTTAGTTTGCCGGCCGGCTTTTCGTTTCAGAAATCAAGGAGTGGTAGGAAGCATATAAAGCGCGTTCAGAAAACAGTTTTAAATACACGTTTTGCACTCGATTCCAATTTAATTGGACTAAACGCCTAAATATTTGTATATTTCATCCCAAAGCATGTTTGTTCATATTCTGAAAAAGATTAGTAAGCTTATTCTTTTATTTTTCTTGGCTTCTCTGCCTCGTATTCTACATTTCACACTGCTTTTTGTTTTGATTATATAATATTGTGCGCATCCTCACTAATCTTTCACGCATCTGTGTTATTTCAGGTCACATTATCCGGTTACGACCTGGTTACACGTTTGATTGACGTGCGTAAGCCACGCCCTTGCTTTAAATCCACCTGCGCTTTCAGAAACTCACTTTAGTGAAGTGCACAAGGAATCTGAGCACTCTCTGGACACGAGTAATAGCGGATAAACCCTCCGCTAGATCTATCTGGACCATCCAGCCCAAGAATAACTACTTTTACTGCTGCTCTTCGTTCTGCTTCTGATCAAAACCCTCCAGGTCAACAGGACAGCAAAGATGATGCAAATCTGTGATTCCTACAACCAAAAAAACTCCCTCTCCAATGCCATGAATCGGTTTCTTGGTGCCGTGAATAACATGGACCAGACGGTCATGGTGCCAAGTTTGCTGAGGGACGTCCCATTGGACCAAGAAGACGAGAAGGAAGTGAATTCCTTCCAGGATGGAGACATGTACGGCTCTTATGTGCTCCTCAAATCAATTAGGAACGATATCGAATGGGGTGTGCTTCAAGCCGACGAGAGGCGCAAGGAAAAGCATGGCGTGACGACGGCCCTGGAGATGTCTCGCATTGAACCGAACGATGAGGACTTGGAGAAGCTGTTTCATTTTCATCTAAATGGACTGCACACGGTTCTGGCGAAGCTCACCCGGAAAGCAAACACTTTAACAAACCGGTACAAGCAAGAAATTGGTATCGGTGGCTGTGGAAATTGAAGGGAACTTGAGTTTACACCATCCTTCACTGGTGGACTGCAAAAAAAAAAGTTCACAGGAGGGTGCAGCAGGGGTTAAAGCCAAATTAGGTACCTAGTGGCTTCCGTGCATCTTTAATTCCCCGGATCGGAAAAAAAGACTTGTACTCGACGCCGGTTTACAAGCACCCTTAATTCCCCTGCTAATATCCCTTGATATTGTTTGCACAACCTGGATACTGGCTTGGAAACAGGCTTACATAAGCAAACAAGCCAAAATTTAAAAAAAAAAAAAAGATATGTAAAAGTCATTTCATTGGCCAGTATGGTAGTTTTGGCGGTGTATTAATGTAGATTATAACAATTTGAGCTGAGAGTTAATATCACTAATTATGTATAAAACGCACACTGAAAAGCCGCTGGTACTTTATGACGTCAATCGTTGATGGAATCGTATGATGGTTCTTATGGATGTTGACAGATTCCTGGAGATTACGTCACAGTTGCTATTGCTAAATGTCTAGAAGGAAAGTTGTGTGTATGTATTTTTTTTTCTATCACAAAGATGATTCGGAAAATAAACATTTTGTAAATGCAACCCCATTGATGTGACTCTTTACTCAAGTGTTTAACTCATGATTAACAATAAATCATTTCCTCATGGGATGTCCTTGCAAAATCTCCCTTTACAGTGTACCTGCCTTACTGTGCTCAGCAAACATTGGCCTGTGTTGGCGCGGACAGCTGCTACCGAGGTCCACAAAGGGATCAGGCTCGTTATATTAAGACCTGGCAACATCTGAAAGAGCCGGGCACCTGCAGTGCATTTTTCCGATTGGTACTGCTGAGTCACTGCTTGAGCTGCACTTAATGACGGACGTCTCTAATCTAAGCTGCCCACACTAGTTTAATAGCCCCAGAGTCACTACCGTAAGAACAAGCCTTATAAACTAAAGGAATAGCTTGCTGATGCCTGTGTGGCCGGCTGACAGTCTTCTGAGGCATCCTATCAAATTGAAAATATTAATATCGAATTGCACTGCTCTGTGGAGACATAGTAAAGATAAGCTTTAAGCCCTATATAATCTTTAGTAAGTTTTCTATTTGTTGAAAAGAATCTAGTCTTCAAATTTGGAGTCAATTCAAACTGAATGCATATCTCATGCCAAAAACTTGTATTTTAATAAAATCTATAAATTGATTTGAAGTTTTTGTCTGGTGTTATTATCAAATGGTAAGAGCACTTTGGTAAAAGTTTTGCTTAAACTGTTAATGCACGATGTAAAATTACATGCAGCTGCGCACAAAACAAACGCGTTTAAGGGTGATTTTGCTTGAATTTATTAATGTAAAAATGTGAATGCAAGACAATGTTAAAACTTGATGCACTGAAATATAAACAGACATGCACACAAGGTTTTGTCCAGTTTTGACATCAAAATAATCAGATTTTACTTCAATTGTTAATTAACTTTACACTGGATAATACATTAATGTAAAGTATAAACAAATTATAAAACTTGTACTCAAGGCTAAACTGCATCTAAGTTACATTTTATATATGTGTTTGTCTGGTTTTGACATAGAATAATATTGTTTCTATGATCTTTTTCTTTTCACTTTACGTGATATCTGGTTATTAAGTATAATGAAGGTAATGTAAACACTCTTTTCAGCAGGTGTCATCACTAAGAAAGGTCACTTGCCTATTTGTATGTCCTTAATAAATCAATACATAAATATTGCAGGCATAGTAGTTCATTGCTATCTCAAATTGTATTGAGTCCAAAACAAATGCATTGTTTGCCCATTTGGCTGAAGCATTAAACATAGATGTATATTGACTTTGCATTACACAATTCATTGTAGACCCAAAGTTCTGCAAAGTTCTTGACAAGCTGCATACTACGGTAAAAAAAAACCCCCAAAAAAAGCATTTTTTTTTTATACACCAGCTTTTTCTGTTATCTAACAGCCAAACAATCTACAATCTGCTCTTTGAACACCGTGTAACTTAGTGCTGGTCAGACTAGTAGACAAACTGACCTTTAATACAGATGGAACCAAAACATGACACAGCACATAAAGCCGTTTTGAGGTGAGTATCACATGTTGGTCAACTTTCCATTGTATTTCCTGCAACATTCCTAGTCTAAACCCTACTGGTTGACATTTTCCTCTCGTTTTCCATTTTGCACCCTAATTAGGGATGCTGGGAGAACTGTACAGGAAAGAAGGCTATCAGTTGGATTTGCTGATCCAGCGTTTCTCCAACTCCGACTGTTTTTCTGCCATCTAGCTGATGTAAGACCAGCCCGTGGCGTGACATACTGAAACTTCCAGGCAGTACGTTGGAGTTTTGGAGGATCGTAAGACCACCGGTGTATGATATGAGGTATGATGCAACGTGTCTCTGGGTGCACAAAAGGGGCTCTGGGATCAGGTGTAACTCAAAAGTGCGCACTATTGTTTTTCTTCACAGAGAATCAAGGCCAAAATGCTTGTGGAGCAAAAATTCCAATGATGGAAAATGAGGGGAAATTAGGATAGCTGATATTCTTCAGAATTCATCAAACCGTTAATTTGAAGTTATTTTAAGCCATGGCTCGCTAGGGTAAAAGTGAGTTACAAACTAGCAGAACAGGCTAATGGACAGGGTGGATGCTGCCATCTTGTTAAGGGGATTGTGTCTTGTCTCCGAGCGCAAGAAAATAGCTGTCTTATTACAATCTCTCCCTCTTCAGAGCATTTGACGTCTCTCTCTCTGAGCTATTTCAGTGGCAGCTTGTCAGGCTCTTCAGCAGCCTAGCTTTGGGTCATCCGTTACAGTCTGGGACTTCCCAGGATGCAACCCTTCAGAAACATCGGGGAGGACATCGTATTCCTCTGGTGACAACAACAAGACAAGCTGCGTACAAGTGCTGCCCTCGATGTGGCCGAAACAAACCACATGGCGGTGGTCAAAAATCAGTGTTGCGAAGTTGTTACTATGGAGACGAGACGACAAGATTCCTGTGTAACGAAATAAGATGGTGTGTAATTCGTTTAGAGAATTGATTTACAGGAAGCTGAATTTAATAACGTCGGCTCAGTGGAAGGAGCCAAATGTTTAAACACCCTCAAGAGGCTTTCGTTGAAAAGTTTGAAAACTCTCCAGTACGTTTAAATCATTTTTTTAAAAAAAAATAGTTTTAAAACATCTGAGCTATTGATTTACGCCACCTGTGTGTTGAAGTATTTAGGTTACAGTAGATTACCGTGAATTAAGTGTGACAAACGGAATGGCAATTCAGCCATAATTAAAACATAAAAATGGCTCAGTTATACTGTAAATCTTGCCACGGTAATTATTTTTACAACCACAGATTTAAGGCTATCAGTGTGTCATGGAAAGCTACATTCACTTACGTAAGCCTTAATTCGGACAAGGGATTGCATAATATGTCAGGAGGTGTAAATTTATATCATAAACTGTCTCTACATTTTATTTGTACCAGATTCATAAGCTGACTATTGCAATCCCAGAATGCACCACCTTTTCAAGTCTGTCAGGTTGTAAAAACAAACAAAATTTGTTTACACTAATGTACAAGTCTACAGAGCAAGGCATTCTGGAGAGTTTAAAATATGCTCTTTGGAGTAATTTTGCCTTATGGTAAAAACTCTTTCAAAACTACGATATAACTCACAATTCTGACTTTTAATCCAAATTGCGAGATATAAACTCGTAGACTTGAATGTTTCAATGAATTGTCACAGAGCTGACAGAGCTTGTACTAAAACCAAAGCATTCATTGCAAAATTAAGATTTTAAGAAGATATAAGATTTTGATGTTTTGTTGGTGGCTTTTGAGTTATTTTCTCTATAACAATGATGCGGGATCAGAGTTGCTACAAAAACAGTTCCCTTAAAACATTAAGGAGGAGCTATGGTTTGTTATATGTGAAAACTGAGATGTTAGATTTTCTTCTGACAGGTTTGTTTCTGGACTCCTCAAAGCACCAGATTGTTTTCTAAAGATCTAAAGTTCTTTGTGCCTGTAAAATCCATTTTGCTTCTGACTGAAACCTTTATTTTTAAAACTTCGCCTCAGATAGCATCTTGCATCTTCAGGGAAAAGCAGAATATGATCTGGTCAGGCCTGTGCACTGCGAGAGATCAGGTTTCCCGTCATTGTGGATTTGGTTATTGAAATAAGCGGTTGCCAGGTGCCCTCTGAAGCTGATCTGAGATCGGATTTAGCTAGATCTGCATGCAATAGTTAAATACAAGAAAGCCGACCTCGGATCGGTGCTCAAGGGCATCCTCTGCGCAGCACGTCGTCATTTAGTCGTCAAAGGATTCTGCTGCATTTCATCTCGAATGCCCCACTATGATTACTTCCTTTCCATTAAAATGCCCCTCTCTGCCTTCCTGCCATTTTTTCCCAAGCATCCTCTCCACCTTTTTGAAATTTGCCCTAAAATTATTAATGATTCCGATATATTTTCCATGCGAGCGTTGCTGATTTGCATGACTCACAGTGGAGAGAGAGAGAGAGAGAAAATCGAGAGTGGGAAACTGGGTAATGAGGGAAAGAAAGAGGAAAAAAAAAAAAGAGGAATGCAAAGACGAGACGGCAGGGAGGTGGGCGGCCGCGGAGACCAGGGACTCGTAATTGCCTTCTGCAGCGAGACTGCAAGATGAGGAGAGAGAGCGCGAGAGAGACAACGCTTTGAAATTTCATCTCAGGGCTCAGGGCCATCAAAGTCTGTAGGGTGTTGAGGCCGCCGCGTTCGACAATTCCCTCTTCTTGTTTCTCTCTCTCTCTCCGTTATGTCGGTGACAACGTGAGGCAGTTATTCTCCGGTGTCTTCGCCGTCTGTCAGTGAAGCCGTTGATAAGAGCAGAGAGCCAAGCGCTAAGTGAGTTAGACGGCAAGGCAGGTGGCTGCCGATAAACGAGGGTTGAAGGTCAGGAGAAGCCATGTCATGCTCTTAAGCTCTGCGGACAACCTGAGCAGACAGGATGCTGTGACAAGACGTTTAGGCAATGCAGAACGAATGTTAAATGCTTTGTCGAAAACTGCAGAAACGTTTGGGAAAGGAAAAGCATGTTTACTTGGAACTTTTACTGTGTTCAATATTGGGACATATGTTTTTGCTTTTCTTTTTGCTACCTGGTCTTGTGAATGTATATATAAACAGTACGCCAAATATGTGTATGTATTTTGCATGTATATGCAACGTAATGGGTAAAATTAGGGTTGTGGGGTATATGCGTATCATATGTACGTGAAAACTGCGTATACACCCCAAACACGTGCGTGTCACACCTTTTTTTGAGTATACCACAAGAGCTTTGATCCGAGTTAAGATGGGCCATATGTTTTGAGTAACGAGGATGACACGGGGATAGTCGTCAGTCGAAGATCCTGTGGTAGGCTACGTCATCTTGGGACAAGCACGAAGCATGGCGATCTCTATCTACTTTGAATTTAATTTCCCACTCTCTCCCTCCGTCTCTCTCACTCACTCACTCAAATGCGTATCTGTCATCCACCAATCAGCGTCGTTCGCGAGGTCCTGGATCTTGGGGTTTTGCCCTTCATTTTCTGCGTAATTAAATTTTGATTACCCCTTTAGCTCGGCGAGCGGGGGAATACGCCGCAGCACACTCTGATTGCCGCCACACGCAGACTCATTACCGCCACACGACTGAGTGTGTGCGAGCGTCGGATCCCCGAGCTTTAGCTCCCCTGAGTTTTTTCTTTACCTTGTTTATGAGGTTGGGTTTCTCTCATCAGCAGCATTAGCGGTTCGGAGCAGAGATGAATGGGATCGTCCTTGCTTGCGGACACACACAAACACACATCCCGCCGCGCTCTAATGCTGCATAACTGACCTTTCTAGACGTCCTTGTTGCGAGGGCGCGCACGCTGAGAGGTCATGTGCTGCTATATAAACGGATATATGAGTAGTCTAGAAACTTCCTGCATTAGCCTATTGTGTGTGCATATTCTTGTGTGTCTCCGTTAGTGTGTATTTGGTCTTTCTATTCAGTATTTTTCAGATAGCAAGTAACGCTACGATGCCTTACCATAAATGACATGACCATGGTATTTTGGGCATGTATCACGGTATTCAGTGTCACCATATTTACACCATGGTATTACTATGTTTTATCAGACATTTCTAATTGTATGTCTATGCTACTAATTGAAATATCAAGTAAATACTATGATAATACCATGGTAGCTATTTTGTGACATGCCCTACCAACAAAATACTGCAGTTTTGGATTTTTTTTTAATCTTGGTACTACCAGGTTATTCAATTTCCCCATCTTCTAATAATATGATAACACAGTAGTATTCTGTGAAAGGTACCACAGTACTATTTTAAACATATACTACTACCACAATTTTCGTGGAAATAACATGTAAATACAATGGACTATTAATGCAATATGCTTTAAAGTACCAGGATATTACCTTGTAAGTTTATAAGTACATGAATGTGGTACCATGGTGAGTGATTTGCACTGCAGATACAAAAAGTATTGATGTGATAAAGTAATGTAGTACAATCATATACTATGGTATTTTATAATTACCATATTCATTTATTGTGGAATACATGGTACTCCCAACAATACCATGGTATTACTAGTGCCACCTTTATAACGTCATGGCACCTTAAGGAACATTCTGAAATGAAAACCAAATAATACAAAAAATGTTAGTATTAGTTTTTCAGTACTATGGTAATTATAACTAGCGTAATGTAATAACAATAGAAGTCAATGGGCAGTCCATATGTAGACAGCTAGATGAATGCACACGTGTTTGTGTTAAATTGGGTTTCAGTGCCTCTGGCTGTGCTGAACCCGCTGTGAAAATGAAGAACTGCTGTGATAAAATAACCGCTGTCCTTGCGGCTTCTCTCTCTCCCTCGTTTCTTTTCTTTCACTCCCTCTTAACGCCTACGACAGCATTCTGCTCTCGCCTGCTGCACAAACTCTTAGACTGCTTTCTTTCTCCTCTCCGTCTCCTTTATAGAAGATGGGCTGATGCAAATGATTGGGCGAGCTGAGCTCCCCCCATCCCTGGTGTCTGGTTATTGATTGGTTAATGCAGGATGTCCGTTTGAGAGCGACGCCCTCTCTCTCGCTGACCATTTATCAGCACGCTATCAGCTCTCCACGGAAGAGCTGGGCATCAGGATGAATGCTTATCGATTCAGAGAAGATTGGGGGGGGGGGTTAGATGAGAGGGGAAGAGATGATATGAGACGAGAGGAAACAAGAGGGTATCTGTCCTACGGTTCTTTACCCTGTCCTAACGCGACCTGCATTTCCCCCAGACGTCTGTGTATAGCCTAAATATTGGCATTTATGCACAAATGTTGATGTTTCTGATATCTGATGGTGCTGCAGCACGTTTATTCCTCACTGTGAAAACAAACGCTATAAAGTAAGCTAAAACCATTTTTCCCAAAACTCCAATTAAAGGGTTGATTATCGTTTTACTGCAAGTGAAATTTGGTCACCAAACACTAGTCGCTTGTTTGTTAAAGCTATTAGCTATTAGATCTAAATGCATTAACAATGGTAGATATCTTCTCCAAATTGACTTAATTCTTCTTGTAGGGAATCAGTAATAGAAACTCTCTGTATGCTTGTGGATAATGGTTGTTGTAGGAGGCTACTAGCACGCTAATCTGAGGGTATAGTGCATATAACGTCATGTCCGTTAATCTGGCCTATGTGTGGATCTAGGTCAGATTCCTTGTACATTATCCCTGGAACGACATCAATCAGAGAGCCAGAGAGAGACAGGCTGAGAGAGTAAGACAGGAAGTAAGTAACGAGGGAGAGAGATAGGAGATTGAAAGAGCTGAGAGAGATAGACAGACAAATAGAAAATGAGAGAGAGACAGGCATAAACTCATAAATGGACAAGCTGAGAGACAGACAGGACGAGAAACAAAAAGAGGTAGGAGAGAGACAGGCAAAGGACCACAAAGATAAAGAAAGACAGGGAGAGAGGGAAAGTAATAGAAGATAAAATGGTTATTTTGTATGAATGGAAGAAAAAGATGAGCATAGACAAGACAAAAAGAGAAGCAGAATGGACAAGAAACAGAAAGAGGACGACAGACAGTGAGAGAGACAGGCAAAGAACCACAAACAGTCAGACAGAGAGAGAGACAGATAGACAGAAGAAAAGAAAAAGCTAAGAAAGAGAGACAGACTGACAGAAATGAAAGGACGGGAGAGAGAGACATGACACATGGACAGATGGAGAGACAGACCGAGAACCAGAAGGAGAAAGTCAGACAGGGAAAATGACAAATGGTGACAAAGTGACAAATGGCAAGACAGGGAGGGAGATAGACATCAGGAAAAAAAGGAGAGAGAGACAGTGAAATGAAAGGAAGAGAATGGGGCAGACATAGATTGGCACATGGACAAGAAAGACCCAGAAAGTGAGAGAAAGACAGACAGAGAAGGAGAGAGATACAGAAATAAAACTAGAGCAAGGAAAAGACAGGCATTGATTGAGAGATTGACAAATGGAGAGACAAACAGACGAGAAACAAAGAGACAGACAGTAAGAGAGACAGGCCAAGAAACACAAATTGAGAGACAAATATATACTAACAGATGGACAAGTGGAGAGAAAGACAGGTTGAAGAACAGACAGACAGGCAGGAAGAAAGATTGGCTGAAAAAGACGGGGACAGACGGATGTGAAAAAGACAGATCAGAAGACCTCACAGTGAGAGGAAGACGGAGATATACTGACTGTCAGATGGACAGGCGGAGAGAGAGACACCCTAAGAAACAGGAAGACAGACAGAGAGAGACAAACAGAACAAGAACCAGAAAGTGACAGAAGCTGAGAGACAGACAGGAAAGTGAGAGACAGAAAAAGTAATGCAAAGAGGCTGGCAGAGGCCGACGGTGACAGAAAGAGAGAGACAGACAGGCATTTCAAAAGTTGCAACAGAGTTCTGTAAACACAAAGACGGAGAGTGCGACAGACTTTTTTTTATTTTTTCCTCTCCGTCTCCTGGCAGTAGTTAATAGATCGTGTTACGTTGATCTCGCCGGTCGCCGTGGTTACAGCACAATAGTTAATAGCCCATTTGAGTGCACACACATGCTGCTATCAGAGCTGTGTGTGTGTGTGTGAAGGATGGTGAGCATATTTTCCTATGTAATGTTTGCATAGTTAATGTGCGTTTCTCTGTGAAAGACAAAGTATGCACGTGTGCAAGTCACTTATTTTTCTGACTAATTCTTTTATGCATATAGTGCACAGGTGTGTGTGTGTGTTTTCTGTTTTGTTTTCTCTCTCATTTGTTTTCATGAGCAGCACAAACATACGCACACGGCCTTCGCCATGACAGCGCACGCAAATACGTGCACGGCTCAACAATAGCGAGGGAACAAACAGAGCAACGGGACAAAATACACAAACTATGACAAACGCCATTGGGCTCCAGAGCAGCAAAAGTCAAAACAGCAGTGTTATATACCATTACTGACTGATAGTATGCACAAATAAAAGTTTTTGTTTATGTAATATATGCTGTATTTATTATGCATTATACTGTTCACTGTACAGTACAAACCTGTAAATGGTTAACTGTAAATTCCTGTAAAATTTACAGGGAAAAAATGGAAAGTGACATTCCCAGAATTCCCTGCATTGGATTTTAAAATTTTCATGGGTTCAAAATCTTATCAGTTATGCTTATTAGGGTTGTATGTTACATGTAATGTTGTTAAATTAATGTTTATTGCATATTTCAGTTTAATGATGGTGTTTAGAGTTTGTGTAAATGACATTGACCACCTTCTAAATATGTTCATATTTAATCGGCTTGAGTTCATCATGTGACTTTCTCATCGTCACCTGCATTAGGTGCTTATCAGTGTATTACAAAGGTACAAAACAGATTTCTGTAATTTCATAGGTTGGTATAGTAACATTGTATCATTTTTAAATTACGGTAAATTAACTGTAATTTTACCGTAAAATGGTATGATTTGACAGCACTAATATATATATGTGTGTATTAATGTGTGTGTACATATATATATATATATATACTCCCAAAAAGGGTATAACCATAATAACAATAAGTGTTAAAGCAATAATACTGCTTTAAATTGTTGTTGTTGTCACTATTTTTTTAATTTACCACTGCCCAATTTTTAAGAAGATTTTTTAACTCATTTAAAAACAATAAAATGTAATATGCTTCCTTATTCTTTTATATACTTTAATATACACAAGTCAGAATAAGCATACCGTTTGAATTGTCACATTTTATTCTCTAAATACTTATTTGAAACCTTTAGACATTTTGCTTGCGTTTAATAGGCTTTCTATGGACATAAAATTACTTTTGTGAATTTATTTTGATGCAGACATCTTAATGTCTTTGATCCATAAATGCATACATATAGGCCTATATATATATTATCTCTTCATGTTCTTGGTTTCTCTAGAGATAATTGGTGGGCGTGTCGTCATGGTGCCAAACACACCCACATCTTTTTGTCAGGACCTGAGACGGTTATTACTGTCAACTTCACGCCAACTTTCCTGGCAGCACATCTGACGCATATTGCCCTGTATTGTGCTGACATGGCATCACTTATCAGATTACACAACATGATTTCTTCTCATAATGTAATATCAAAACTTCACGTACATCTCCAATGTGTTTTATCAAAGACAAAAATGCAAAATCTTAAATCTAATAATATCTTGTGTGATAATGTGCATTTGTTTTGCCAGTTAAAAGAGCCTTTGTTCCTTCAAAGGTCTTTGTACAGACAAAACACACACTTTATCTATATTGCTGGTAAAGACGGCATACAAAAACAAGCTGTTAACTGGCTGTGAAAAACACACACACACACTCAAGTTTTGAATATCAGCACTGCTGCATACAGCTGATGTCATCGCATGCTGTTGTTGCGGGTCCATGCTCGGCTCCAGCAGATCCCTTGTTTACATCACATTACAGTGCATGTGTGTGTTCTTAAGACATTGCAAGAGTCCCAGAGTGTCTACGTAGGCCTGTTTGTGCAGCTGAGACTTCCAGAAAACAACTGCAGTGCTAATAACAAGCAGTACTGAAGTAGTGAGCAGTTTACAAGACTTTTCTAGAATACTAGTGTAATTAGTTATTGCATAGTAATACATAATAACTATAATAATTGTATTAACTGGCTAGTTGTACATTGTTTCACAAACATATGCATATTTATATATATTTTTTCAATAAATAATGAATAATATTAAATGATAATGCAATATTATATTAGAACAATATATTATAAATAATAATGAATAATATTAAATATTATTTTATTAATATAAGCTACTAGTAATATCTAATACTAATGTATATATTATTAAAATGTATTATTCCTATCATAACTACTACAGCAGTGATGGCTGTCTGTACATTATACCTCATTTATAAATGTTTCCTATAATAATAAAATATCATTAATACAAAATAATTAAATTGTATAACATGAATAAATATTATTTAAATAATATACTAGTAATTTCTAATAATAATGTAAATAGTTGAATGTTTGATATTAATTAACGTTACTATTACTTTATAAATGTGTTCTATCTAAAAATAGTCTCTACCTATTTATCCATCTAATTTTTAAGGGGCCTGTTGATTTTTGTTAATTGCAAACATTCCTTAGTATTGAACTATTTTTAATGAATTCTTGCCGTTTTAGCTGAATTAATTACAGGAGCACACTGATTGCCAAGAACAAGGTATTTACTGCAAGTGTAAATCAGGTTTTACTGCCACTAGGTCAACGGCCTAATTACTGGAAAATGGGGAAGATTACTTCACCCCTGCTTATTATCTCTACAAAAACAAGAAGAATCTCTTTCTCCTGCTCTTATTTTATGACCGTGCATCAGTGAATGTGTGACTTGAATAGCGTGCAAAGGTTAATTTCATACGCACACACATTTATCGGACACGTGTGGCCATTGCCGGTTTCCTTATCGAGCATGTAAAGGTCAGTGTGACTGATCCGTTTGCTGTTCAACTGTTTGTGGGGTGTTTCTGATCAAAGGCCGTGATACGACTTCAGACATTGACTAAAAAGCAACTTAATCTATCCGTCTGTCTAGCCTGTTTCTACCACTAAATACAAAAATTAAAAAAATTAAGTAAAATAAAAAACTATTATAATTTTTATGTTGTTGTTTTTTATTATGTCACAGTTCACACGTTTTTGGCGCAATTCTGCAATTGCGAGTTATAAAATCAGAATTGAGAGATATAAATGTGTAATTCCGAGAAATAAAGTCAGAACTGCGAGTTTATATCTTGTGGTTCCGACTTTATAAGATGCAATTGTGAGTTAACTCAAAATTGTGAGATACAAACTCGCAATTTTAATTTAAGCTTTATAACTATTGCGAGTTTACATCTCACAATTCTGACTTTAAAGAAGTTTGTCTATTGAGCAATTTATTTTCTTTGAATGTGCGAGACTTTCGGGTTATTAGCTGCTATAGTAAACTAAAACCATTGCTTAAACGCTTAATCGCCCACAAAATAAAAGTTTATATAATAAATATGTGCGTGTGTATTGTATACATGCATGTGTGTTTATTTATAATACTTCGAAAATGTTTACATGTATTTACATATCTATATTTATATTCTTACAATTTATACTATATATAAATATATTTAATATAAACAACATTTTTATGAAATGTATACACGCATGTGTGTGTTCATGTATATATAAACATACACAGTACACACACATATATTAGGTAAACACAAACTTTTATTTTGAATTAATTACGATTAATTACGATTAATCATTTGAGAGCACTAGTGTATAATAACGAATAAAAATAATATAACAAATACCGGTTTGCAATATCAAGCCATTAATTGACTGCTTTTATACAACTAAAACAACTCGAAGCTACTGACTCCGGAAGGCCCACACATTCAAGTGACAAATGGCGGCATAAGCTTACGTTTTAAAAAAAAGTTTTACCATGGTATTTTAAGGGTGTGGCCTATGCATACTCGTCTCCCTTGCTCTTATATAACCATCTGCGGTGGGTAAAACTC
Organism: Enteromius trimaculatus; assembly: GCA_032361065.1. NCBI lineage: Eukaryota > Metazoa > Chordata > Actinopteri > Cypriniformes > Cyprinidae > Enteromius > Enteromius trimaculatus. The sequence goes on along the minus strand of JAUMHP010000079.1, from coordinate 3,105,140 downwards.
ATATTTTACAACTCAATTAGAGCGAGAGAGCGAGCCCTGGTGCTTTTCTCCCTCTGGGTTTGCGGTCTGGCTCATTCTCTCCGCACTTCCTTTCTTCCCTTGATCCATCACTCATCCCTCCGTCTCCAATCGTCCCTGACTGGACGCGCTGATGTCACACTCTGTTGAGAAGCTCAGCGGCTTTTCTGCAGCCGTGCTGACGGAAAGATTTGTGAGAGGAGCGTGAGACAGAGACGGGGGATTTTTCTCTGACTCACTCTGAGTCTATCCTCTGTGTATAAATAGATCTGACAGCGGTCCTGCACATGCCGTAGGGAGCACGGCTTGTGTTTACAGGAGCGGCCCGAAAAAAGAGGCTTGACTTGGGTTTGTCAGTCGTATAAAATAGGCTATTACTGTTTGTATTTAAAGGACAATTCAGGAGTTATTAAAGGGGTCAAACGATTTACATTCTCTTTGAGGTGTTACAAACTGTATAGACACCTAAATCTCAAAACCAGAGATATGTTCTAAAATAACAAATGCAGATGTGATGTTATGTATACGAAGCGCGATGCAACACAACATATAAATCATTATAATCAGTAATTACGTCCCCACTGGATGCAACAAATGCCTCGTTCATGAGGGGTTTTATTGTTTTTGTATCATCATGGTGAGCGTCACATTATGGTAAGGGGCGTAACATTTTCACCAAACGCTTGAGGTTTTCGGCCAATCACAGCGCACTGGATAACTGGCCAATCAAAGCAGATCTCGCTTTTTTAGAAATATGAGCTTTGTCCACGGGATTCGGAAGGCAGGGCTTAGAGGAGAAACTATAATGCACAGTATGTGGAAAATAACGCTTCTTGAACCTAAAATGTACTGGATTGACGCCGAGTGGTTGAACTAGGTATTGCAGTTCAAATTCAAAATATTGGATAGGGGGTTTTTTTCACCCGGCTCCTCCTACTGAGACTTGGCACACATGCAGAGCAGGCAACCTGGATGACGAAACACTAGTGACTTCGTGATTGGGAGATAGATGGAGGGTGGCGCTTCAGACCAAAACAAAACATGACTACATAAACATCATATTGTCGGTGATATGAGTACTTGACATTAACATGATTTCTTAATTCCTGTTGAACATAACAGAGACATTTTATGATTAGTACAATACATTTCTTACATACGGTTCCTTTAAACCGCATAAACACTTTATGCATTACATCAAATACACAAAATAATGTTCTTTTTAGCAACATCATATGACCCCTTTGTATGCAAAATGGCTTTGTTTGATATGAAGGCTGTTTTCAGATCTTGGGTGTGAACACACCGCACCCGATTTATTTGAAAACATGAAATTTGACTTTAAGAAATAACTTGCCTGTCAAGTCAGGTAAGCTTTTGTACAGGTACAAGAAGATTTTTGTCAAGGCACCACAATAAATACACCGATATCGTATACACAGATAAATAGAGAAATATTGAAAAGTTAAAAATGGATGCAAAAATA
>JAUMHP010000079.1:3087724-3098377 GCA_032361065.1 Enteromius trimaculatus | reverse complement strand
TGGGTTTGGTTCATTTACAGCCCTGTTATATAAAAGTTTAACAGTTACCGTCGTGGAGAGAGGTGTGTATGGGGAGTAAGTTGTTGAAATTGCTGTGCCGTAAACATGCTGTACTAGGGCATGAGAGCAACCAAAGTTTAAAGTTCAAGTGAAAACATGTGTAACTCCCCATACCATATTGACAAGCGGTCAGGTAAAGGTATAGTAAAATTTTATCTTTTATTGGTCCATGTTCTAATGAGCAGCAGCCAGATGTCACAATATGTTCAGTTAATGTTTTTGAATTACTTTTTTTGATTTATCTAAAATATTTTGAATATGCAATTGCTTTATTTAAATAAAATAGTGTACAAGACTTATTCTTATGAGTGTACACTAGAGGTAGAATTAACTACATGCAATGGGGCGTCACCCGAAATCTTGCCTAGGGCGCCAAATTGGTTAGAGCCGGCCCTGGGTAGATTATTAAAGAAGTTTCTGCTGCTCATCAAGCCTGCATTTTTGATAGAAAGAACAGCAAAAACTGGGACATTTTTTGTTGAATAATTGTTATTTTTCGCAATACTGTACTGTCAATTCGAGTATATTTTAAATGCATTTTATCAAAGCTGAATTTTTATATATCATTACTATTATATATAAACTACTATAATAATATAATATAATAATAATATAACTAATATTAAAGAAAATGTAAAAAATATGATTCATAACACTCAAACAGTAAATGGAAATCAAGAGTCCCTGTATATCACCTGGTTCTGCATCCACAAAACCTTTTTATCACAAAAAAGGTTCAGATAGTTGAGATATCAACCTAAAAATTCACACACAGCTTGTTCAGATGATTGGCTTTGATTTTCTTGAAGATTTTGTGACAAACATGTTTTGTAAATGAAACATTTAATATTTTCTTACATTTAAACTTCTATAACTTTCAAAATGTACTTTCATAACATTTTTGGTCGATTCAGTTCATCTGTGATGTTTTACCTTTAAAACAATACCAATTCTGCATCTGTGCTCTGAAGTATTAAAACTCATGTTAAACTCATCAAGTCACTGACAGTAGAACGAACTTCAGGACTAGAGTTGAGGAGCTCTGACATACAACAAAGAAATATGTTGTTATTTTCTGTGTTGATTTTGAATAGATGCCTGTGGGGGTCAAATTATACATCACAAATGTATAAACATTTCTGTATGCATATTTCACATCAGCATGTTGAAATTTTGCATGCACGTTCATGACTCTAAATGAGAAAAAATGTCACAAAATATCAAGAAAAAATTAACCCAGCAGCTGGGTTAAGGTTGGGTGATTTTTTTTAACCCAGCCTTTTTAGAGTGTAAAGATGGCGTCAGAAGGTTGCACTTCGTGGTTAGTTTGCGTGTAAATGTATATTTCTTATTAATGTTTTGCACTTCTGATTTGGTTTCTAGCGAGAAATTAGTATTATAGTAATTAAATATTTTTTTATCACCAAAACTCATTGTATTTAATGTAGAACTGTTAAGCTGCCTCAAAATGAAACAAATTCATATGATTTATTCTAAATCGTATGTATTTTACGAGATGCCAATTCATATGAATTTGTACAAATGACCTAAACATAACCCCGCCCCTAAACCTACCAATCACATGGTTTTAGACAAATCGTACGAGTGAGGTCGTACGAATTAGTACGAATTGGCACAAATTTGGCACCTTGTACGAATATGTACGAATTGCTTGTGAGACTGTGTTGGATTAACCTACAGAAAACACTTCTGACTGGTCATTGCTTTCAGCAGAGATGCCTGTGATTGGCTACAATACATAACGCTGCAAAAAACACAAATAATCTCATTTGAAGACAGAAAAACACAGGAGCGTTTAAAAATGGTTAGCTACAAATGGGTACAGTGGAATAGATGCTAAGAGAACGGTAAAAAAAAACCCTGAGAGGAAGTGGAAAGGTCACCGCCATGTGTTAACGCTTTAATAACCACAAGCGCACACAGAGGTTATGAAGAGAAGGAGATCATGCAAATGAAACTTTCAGTGTACCGTGTAGATGTTGTTGTAGATGTAACAGCCTGACTGACGTTGAGAAACAAAGAAAAGACTTGCAATTTAGTTGTATTTGTATTTTCGATTACATGTGGAACCCTAACAGCATTGTAAGCAAGGAATATGTGGCAGTAATTTGAACAGAACAAAAGCACCATTGTACTCAAAGCAAGTTTTGAACACTTGCTTGGAGCTGAGCAGGGTTATTGTTCACAGGCCTGCCTGTGACCTTTGACCTCAGGTTGTGATTGAACTGATCTGATGTCAGCGTAACACATTAATGATTATTGATGCAGCTCTGAGGAACAATGCAGTAAACGTTTAACAAATTAAATTATGAATTGGATAATCTTTATGGAAATATTGAATGGGAAAATAATTTTCATTTTCATGTTCAGGATTAAGATTCAGTTTCTTGAAGAGTTCAGTTTGGAGGGTTTCGGTATGCCAATTGTAATTAGCTACATACAAAAGCAATTAAAGTCAGTGAAAAGTCTGCACCATGAAACAAACACAAGACAGACAACAAGACACTTTAGATTGGTTTAGATTCAGTCAGCGTGTGTCGAGGTCTCTGGAGAACAATCAGAGCTGCATCTGTGTAACGTCAGACGTGAGACAGTGTGTGTGTGTGTGTAAGGTGAGACTTCGAATGTGTGTGATATCTGTACAGATGAGAGAGGTGGATGTGAGACAGATGCAGTGTGTGTGTGTGAAAGGTGAGCTTGAGGTTCTTTGAGGTGCATGAGTGTGTGTTGTCAGTAAAAAAAGGAGAGACAGAGGACGTGTGTGTGTGTGTGCCGGGACAGAAACAGTGTGACTGACAGGATGTGACATCACAGCTGAAAGAACATGAGACGGTTGCTTCTGCAATGGTCCTTGTTCACTCATTATAACAGATATACTCTGAATATATTTGCATTAAAATTAAATTGCTAAAAATTAAAAATATATAAAATTTTACAATTTTTTTTTTTTAAATGTTCAAATAATTGTAATATTTTAAATAATGTTATTTTTCAGTAGACATTTAGGTTTATTATGTGTGTACAGTATATATATATATATATATATAGTAAATATCATGTATACACATTATAGGTGTAAATTGTATGTAATATATTCATATTAATAATATAATATAATTAAAAATATAAATTCAAATTAATATAAATTAAATTTTATGTTTTTTATGATTTCAATTGAGTTACTTTTTTATTTTCTTTTTATTGAAGTATCACAGTGTATATAGGCTACTATGTATATTTTATATTATATTTTATATTCGTAATCATATAATAATAACATTTTAAATGTTCACATTTTATATTAATACAATTGTAGTATTAATATACAAATGGTCGTAATATTAGCTAATATTATAATATTTAATTAATATAATACACATTTTATTAATATTGTATTTAAAAGCATATTCTAACTATTATATAGCCTATATATAATATTATGAAATATATTTCTATATTTATAGTAAAATATAATATGAGTTAAATTATTTTACAATTTTATATTTTAGACTACAACGTAGGCCACAGAAACCCTAGCAGCGGTTTACGGCTAGAGCACTTTAGCGCTTTTTTCTGCTCTGACAGCAGACGTATGTAATGACACAGTGTCGTCGAATCGGATCAAAGGGTCACGTTGACAGAGAGCTCGCGCTCGCTCTCGCAAGAGTGTATAATAACAAAATTATACAGCTGTCAGTGCTGTCTATAATACATTGTGGTGTGTTTCTCTGCATCACTCATTTCCCCATAAACACACATCAATCAAGCTCCCGCTCTCTTCCTGATCACACGCTCCGGCTCGGCCTGCTTCCCGAGATAAATAACGCTCCTGGAAAACCGTCAATGAACACAGGCGGAGAGCGGCGCTGCTCTTATTCCCGAAGATTCATAATTTATGCCTCTAACGACGTCTGTGCTTTATGTGCTGCACACTAGAACTCGTCTAGTGCTTTTATCTGCTTTTGCGCGTTTATTTAGTCGACTTGTTTTATTTATCAGCCCCTCTTTGGGTTCTTTTAGTACGAAATTAAAAGTGTCAAATTTTCATCTTTGCCTTTGAGTGATAGACCGCACAACTGTATCTATTATTTATGAAGACCTTTCCGCTACTCTTATTGCTCAAATTGTATGCTGAGAGATTTGACTTTGACCTAGCGAACAAAAATGACCAAGAAAATAATCCCATAGATTATACTGGCTTGAGCCAAGAGCAATCTAGAGCAACATTTTATTAACTATATAGCAATGTGCTAAAATACCCAGAACCCTACAATAAAATAAGTTGTGTTAATAATACAATTAAACGAATATATAATTACACTCATGTGGCCTTCTTGAGCATAAGTATGTTTTTACCTTTTGTAATAGAGTCCCTCTGTTGTACTCAGCCTTAAAACATGGATTTCAAAATCATACAGACACTGCTGGAAATGATTCAAATATGCAAAAGATGTTGGAAATCAAAGAATGTGCAGGATTTTTCTGAAGAACAGCAGGCAGTCGAATTTCTCAGGACAAACAAGGGACTATCACAAAATAGAAAAAAAAACAGTCGTAGAGCATCCAGGAAATCAACCTGATCTCACGGCAATTCGTACATATTTTACGAGGTGGCTAATTCGTACCAAATCATACGTATTTTACGAGTTGCCGATTCGTATGAATTTGTACGAATGACCTAAACCTAACCCCGCCCCTAAACTTTCCTGTCACAGGATTTTAGACAAATCGTACAAAACCATACAAAATCGTACGAATTAGCACATATTTGGCACCTCGTACAAATTGGTCGCGAGACTGTGTTGAAATAACACGTAGTATTACGATTCAAGGGTATGTAAACTTTTGTATGAGATTTTTATAAATTCAGTTACTATTTTGTCTTGTGGAGTATCTGTTACGTGAAATAGCTTATTTAGAAATAAAAAAATAACATATTTAACAATTCGCAATGATCCCTGTTATTTTGTTTCAATTATTAATATTTTTCATATTCTGCAAAGGGTATTTAAGCTCATGAGCACAACTGTATATATCTGGGAGTCAGTGTTTCCTCAAAATACTGGATGAGAAGAAAAAAATCGTAGTACAAAAACAAAGCAATGCCAATATTACAAAATTTCACATCTCCCTTGAGGAGGTATTATCTCGATATGATTGGATATGACCATTTATGGTCAGGTGTGATTGGTTAATGCAATAAATCCCATCTCGAGTTTGTATGCGCTCACAAACCAGTCTGAAATAAACAATGTAATGGCGTTAATGGGAAGACTAATTTTAAAGTGTAAGTAAACAGCTCAAGCATTAGATATAACAACTTTGTTACGTCAAGATACTTAAAATGGCATGAAAACATTATCAGCAGGAGTTTTGATTACTCAGTTGTTTTAAATAGTAAAAGTATTTCAAAAGCAATGCAGGCCTGGTATAAGCAGAAGAGAATTCTTAAAAAAAATAAAAAAAATAAAAAAGTCTTACTGTTCAAAAACCTTTAAATGGTACTGTGTGAAAATATTATATGCGCCCCTAAAACAAGTCTTATGTTGCTGGGGTATATTTGTAGCAATATTCAAAAATGCATTGTATGGGTCAAAGTTATATTTTTCTTTTTTTGCCATTAGATATTTTGTAAATTTCCTACCATAATATATAAAAACTTAATTTTTGATTAGTAATATGCATTGCTAACAACTTCATTTGTACAACTTTAAAGGTGGTATTTACAAGTAGTACACTACAAGTAGTGACGCAACTACATTTTTCAGTAGCCATACCACCACCATACACGGGCCAATGCAGCCACATTAATGTCATTGACGTGTTACTGCGATTGGCAATGAGCTTTTAGATGTTAGCGCCACCTTCTGCACTGGACGCGTGGCATGCTTAGGTGAACACTTTCGCTTTTCACTTTTCTATGTTTGTTTTTGTTGCCAAATTGGTTTGGAACAATTGTTAAAAATATAATTTTATGTCACTAAAGTAGCACTGATTTAAAGTTGGTTCAATTAAAAAAAAAATAGCTTAGATGTAGTAAGCTACTTTTACCATGTTGCTGTAGCTTAGCTTGCTACATTTCTCAGGGTAGAAGCTTTAGTGTAGTTAAGCTAAATTCAATGTAGAGTAACTGATAGCTTAGCTCACTACATTGTCTAAGTAGCTTGCTCAACACTGTATGTATGTACAACGTGTATGTTTTATTATTTATAGGGTTCATGAAAGAAGTAGTCAATCCAGTGAACTCTGTGAACATCACCAATCATAGTAGCTTGATTCATAATAGACATGTTTCTGACGGACTGATTGCAACTGACATTCATATTGTGATTGCTCATAGCAGACTCTGTGTTGTTGTGGTTCATCACAGCGGATGTTCTGTCTATTTTAGCGGTCAACGCATCGCTAATAATAAACTGAAGAAGGAACGGAGAACCAATCAGAGACGGCAAGAGACAGCATGTAATTTTCAGCTGCGGTTGTTTCACACTTTTTTTGGGGTCTTTCATCAGATCTGTCAGCAGGAGTTGGGCTGTTGTAAAGCTCTTAGGATTTTTTATTTCTTTTTTTGCTCCGAGTGGACCAGATCAGTGATGATGTAAAAAGGCACATGCTAACTCACCGTGCACTCAAAACCTGCCAAACATCACTGTGAATGCTGACAGACTTTTCCGGGCTGTTTGTATTTTGTACTTTTCTGAAGAAAATGTGAGGACCATCTATGAAAAAGACGTGTATGTGGTTTGTAGCGAGTTGCTACTGTAACCTACAGTAAGAGGTTTTGAGCATGTCGACAACCATCTGCCATATATTTTAGATAATTTTATCTTATGGAATTAAAAAACATAACAACAGTTAAGCCATTAAGGAACATTCATATATTTTTCTGAACAGAAGCTGTGAGAGTTCAGTGGTCACCTGTTCCTGCTGTCACAGAGCTTGGTGTGTGCACATGTGTGTGTGTGTGGTCTGGGCCTCCAGCCATAGACCTGGCTGATAGGGCCCCATCACGCAGCTCCGCTGAGAGGACCACGCAGCGCTTGAGAATACAGAAGAGGCCCTGTAAGCGAGCTGCGCACCAGGGTAGCGGGTTCATTATCTCCCATCCTCTACACACCATTTCTTAACCAGGCCCGGGAGTAGCCTGTACAGTTTATAGATTCCATATCTGCCTCGAGTTAATGCTCTGACATGTTGAAAATATACCCTACACCAAATCCAACCTGACAGTGTTAACAAATGCAAAACTGATGCATTTGTGAACCATCAACCGTGCCAAACCTATACCGCCTATAAAATCTCATAGATATGAAGCTGGATATGTGTGATGCTAACGTTCAAAAGCATCACTTTTCAAATATCGCAGCATATTAATATTGTTTTGAAGTCATAACATAATATTCTGTCAAGTAATTGTGTGAAAATTACGCTTTATTAATTGAAACTCTGTATATTTGTGTGAAACGGGATAAACAGAGTCTTTACTGCATCTAGTGCTCATTTCTTTTGAAACTGTAGTGATATGTACTTGTTGGTACGTATTTTGTGTCTCACTAAAAAGAGCACTCAGGTACATTGATGCCATGGGACCAGGTAGATTTTTTCTTACCACTGAAAGAAAAGGTCAGAATTGTGAGATATTGCATAAAATTGCAAGAAAATATTTAGCCAACTACGTGCAATAAAATAACAATTGACCATTACGACCAATTCACTCGCAAAAAAACAATAAATATCAACATGACTATAAGAATAACTAGTAGTGCCCATACCAGTAGATGATAATGCTCCAATCGCAAAACGGCAGATTTGTCTTCTGCCACTTTAAAAGCTAAAACTAAATCCACATTCTGGTTGGCTGTCAATGTTTTTATCAATCATCGCCTTAAAAAAATTACTCTGAAAGCTATTCCAATGATAATGTTATTAACTTTTTAATGTGAACTTACATTAATTTTACATTAAATTATATATATTTTTTTTACTTTGTCATTATATTTATCCTCTAACAGCTTTAGAGCTCAGTAATTATCAGTAAACACTGACACTTTAATAGACGACTGAAAATGTTACGTTTGTCACTGCACATCGGTGCCAATTTTTGCCATGGTTTTTATATTTGCATGTACGGGTGCTGCATACTAAGAAGTTCAATGGATATAAAGACAAAAAAAATGATTGTAAACACACGCACCAGCCGCTAGCATTCAGCGCTGTAATCAGCAGCACATGTGGCTCCTTCCTCAAGTCACGAAGTCTGAAACATAAAATAAAAGAAAGCAAGCATGGGGGAAAAAAGCTATATTGTACGTTTTATCCCAATCAACCACCAAACTTTCAGTCTTTCAGAATTTCTGTCTGTGTATTGTGTTTGGATGTAATAATCACTGCACTCATGCTCTATTTAATTCCCACACACTGTGTGTGTGTTTACATGTATTCAGATGGAACTCTGAGCTGCACACAAACTGTCCCTCTCGTTCTGTCTGGTGCTGCTCTCTAGTTGACATTTAAAGGCTAACAACGTTCACTGAGACTCTAAATCCTTATTGGACAGTTGGTCTGTCTGTTAAATTTGGCCAGCCAATGGAAGTGAACTCTTTATGTCACACACAAATACAGGCTGCATGTGTACTACTTCCTGTTGAGTATATACTGTATTCTAAACTCCATTAATTAAAGTCTCTTTATTGGCATTGGAAGCTCCAAGAAGAACTTTTAACATTCATTCCGTTCCAGAAAAAAGGTTCTTAAAAGAATTGTTTACAGGAAGGTTCATCAGGGAACCAAACATAGGCTCTTCTATGGTTCTTCTTTTAGAACATTTATATTTTAGCATGCAAAGGATAAATAAATATTATTTGATAAACATAGTAGTAATATTAAACATGCAAAGCAAAATTGCACTATATTGTTGTCACATGACCTCCTTGTACATTTAATTCAAGAGTATTTATCCCAAGAGAACAAAATAGTTGCTACAACCAAACTGCAAATGTAGTGTGCCAACTGGGTGTTCACTAAACACTGTAAACATTATAAATACTGCAAAAATAGTACAAGTAGTATGATAGAATGCTATTCCATGTAGTGAAACGGTCACCACGAGTTATATCTCTCCGGCCTGAAGAATGCACCATTGTGTGTTTGAGATTAGCCCTTTAATTCTAGCAGGAGATGGAACATTAAAGATGAACAAAAGCGCCTGATGGGTCCAGTTAAACTCTCGCTCTCTCTGTGTGTGTGTGAATCAGTTGAACTGTAGAACAGTACTGCATGAAATTTGGTATAGCACTTGCCAGTGTGGTTTACCGCAGCATGTGTGTGAGTGAGTGTGTGTTCGCATGTGTGTACGTGTGCTAGTCAGCGGCGGCAGCCACACGCAAGCCTGGTATTTCCCTTGGGGAAGTTTTTTGCTGCTTGTAAGTCTCATGTCTTTGATTTTGTGTGCTGGAGGCAGAGGAAGGGGAGCAGCCGAACGCCGTCTCACTGACTCTGTCAACTCGAGGTCTCTTGATAAGAAAGAAAGGAAGAAAAAAAGAAAGATTCTCATTTAAGGTCAGTTTAGGCCTCTCCTGTGAATAGATAAATGGATATATGGATAGATAGATAGATAGATAGATAGATAGATAGATAGATAGATAGATAGATAGATAGATAGATAGATAGATAGATATAGTACAAAAAACAACAGACAGACAGATAGATAGATATGTAGACAGACAGACAGATATATAGACAGATAGATAGATAGACAGACAGATAGATAGACAGACAGATAGATAGACAGATAGGTAGACAGACAGACAGACAGGTAGATAGACAGACAGACAGATAGATAGATAGACAGACAGACAGACAGACAGACATGTAGATAGATAGACAGACAGACAGATAGATAGATAAAGTACAGAAAAAAAACAGACAGACAAACAGATGTATAGATAGATAGATAGAAATTACAAAACACAACAGACAGACAGATAGATAGATAGATAGATAGATAAAGTACAGAAAAAAACAACAGACAGACAGACAAACAGATGTATAGATAGATGTATAGATAGATAGATAGATAGATAGATAGATAGATAGATAGATAGATAGATAGACATACAGATAGGTAGACAGACAGACAGATAGATAGATAGATAGATAGACAGACAGACAGACAGACAGATAGATAGATAGATAGATAGATAGATAGATAGATAGATAGATAGATAAAGTACAGAAAAAAACAACAGACAGACAAACAGATAGATAGATAGATAGATAGATAGAACAAAACACAACAGATAGATAGATAGACAGACAGACAGATAGGTAGACAAACAGATAGACAGATAGGTAGACAGACAGATAGACAGACAGACAGATAGATAGATAGACAGATAGGTAGACAGACAGACAGACAGACAGACAGATAAATAGATAGATAGACAGACAGACAGACAGACATGTAGATAGATAGACAGACAGACAGACAGACATGTAGATAGATAGACAGACAGACAGACAGACAGACAGACAGACAGACAGACAGACAGATAGATAGATAGATAGATAGAT
>JAUMHP010000079.1:3074826-3086678 GCA_032361065.1 Enteromius trimaculatus | reverse complement strand
TTGTGAACCTCAAGCTTACGGGGGCCCATGGCCACTGCTTGTGCATAGGGCCCAGAATTTGGTGCTACGCCCCTGCTTGCAGCCCTAAATTATGATTTAATGTAGTCCTGCTTATATTTACATTTTATTTTAATTGTGTTTTAAGTGATTAGAATGATCAAATTAGTTGTTAGCTGTTAAACACTGAAAATGATGGACTGGCCCCCTCAAAGTCTGGACCTTTACCCACTAAACTGGACAGACCTATTGTGCATTCAAAGTATAGCCTTGGGTTGCAGGCATGGGATATCATTAGTTTTGAAGTTCTCAGGAAAAATATATTGACACTATGTCAGTGATATGCGCTGCTGCAAAAGGCGGACATACTAAATATTAAAGTTAAAACTCGATAAAAACTGATACAACTGATAGCTGTGCTCAGAGCAACGTCATGCATGTTTCATGAACATTATACAATGAAGTCAAAAACGTTTTTAGATCTGCCACAATTTTGGCTACCCCTGTAAATCATATAAATATGTATTTATTTATTTTATTTTGGGGAAACATCAAGTAACCAGAATGGTCAAAACAATTTAATGTAATATTTTATTCTAATATTCAAGTTTTACTTTAGTTTTTACTCTATTTCTATTTTATTCAACATATTTGTTGAATAACATATTCGTATACTAATATAATTAATATTTCTTATTTTTAAACGTTATTTTATTTTATTAGTTAAGTAAAAAAGCATTTGTTTTTAATTAACATAACCCTCATATGAACAAAATGCCCTTCAAATTCAATATTGTCTTTAATAATAATATAAAAGTTCTTACTTATAAAACTTTTCAATATACAGTTGTTGTTGTTGTTTTTTTTACCATGGCATAAAAAGTCTCACTTCCAAAAAGACGAGCTCCGATCGTGCCGAGAGACCTGCAGGTGCACTATGTGCCGCTAGGAGGGGCTGCTGTACCGCCGTTCTCCGTATCGCCGCCGCGCTCCGCTAGACGCTGCTGCCGCTCGTCTCTCTCTCTCTCTCTCTCTCTAATCACGCTCTGCGGCTCTCCCCCTCTCTTTATCATTCTGAGCCACCCCTCCTCCCCTCGTCACTTACCCTGCCCTTCTGAGAGAAGAATCCACGGCGTGTGCGATTTAGAGGCTGCGCGTTTATGTGTGTGCGTGTTAGTTTATGAGCCCGGGCTTCTGTTTGTGTGTGCGTAGAGGTGCTATGAAGGCCGGCTCTATTGTGTGCAGCGCAGTGTTCTGTTACCTGCGCGCGAGTGATTAGAGTGCCGTAATAAACGGAGGGAGAGATAGAGCGAGAGAGAGAGAGAGAAGAGGAGGGGGTGAGCGAGGGATAGGTTGAGTGGAAGAGTAATAAAGACCGAGGGAGGAGATGAAATTCCAGCTGCCTGTGAAAGGCTGTTTCCTGCAGCGCTGCCACGAGATTAATGACGAGAGAAAGAGAGAGAGAGAGAGACGGAGGCAGGAAGAGTACCGCGCAAAGTATCCGGTCCGTGGCGACGGCGTCCCGTTTAGAGGCGCGCGGATCGGTTTAATCTGGTTAAAGTTCTCTCTTAGCATTTTAATAGCGTTCTTTCACGCGCTCACGGGTCACTGTCGAGGCAGATATTGCGCGCTCACAGGGCATACAGAGACACTCGCAGTGCCAGCGCGCCGCGCGCCTGCCAGGCCTCGTGCTTTGGATGAAAGCTTTTCGGTTTCTTTTACATCACGGCTGAACGTAAAAAGTGAGAGGAAAAGAGAGTTTGCGAGATTGTTCGCATTGCACTGCTTTTCTAGATCGATACGCCATTAGCACAGTTTTTTTTCTTTATGTTGCGACTCGCGGCCTCTCTCAGCTAATTTCGTATCACTTACGATTACTTTTTGTACCAGAATGACGTTACTACTTTCAGAGTTAATCACCTCTTAGTTAAATTAATTCCAGCCATGCTTACCCTCGGTGTCTTGGATATGGCATGTGCTTGCTAAATTACCTGTGCTAACTGAATTAACTGTTAATTGTTGGAACTGGCTCATCTTTAACTAGCTAGGTCAAGTACTCCCTCAGAGTTACCTATGTGGTTCAGCAAATCTGTTATTTAGAAAATAGCTATAGTTAAATTCGCTATTACTGTAACCGTTAGCCGTGTTGTGTTCTCTGATAGCTGGGATAACTTTGTCACATCCTATGCTAATTGTCATCTGGGGCCAGTTGCATGAACTTAGCCTTCATGTTAAAACAGTGTTTTAAGAGCTAATAGCAGTTAGCCAAGAGTTTGTATTTACCTTAGACTAATATATTTTTTTGTAACTGAATTTAAAAAAAAACTGTGCTCAGTCTTTATTTAAATTTAGCTGACTAACTTTTAAGACTAGTCTTTACTTATGCTAACTTTGCCTTTCTTCACTAACTTTAACTTGTGTGCTAATTTTGCTATTTCTCTGTTAACTTTGCTGCATGTGCTATTTGTTTACCTTTTTAGTTTAACTTCTACACTACGTATAATGTCAGAAGTATTGTTTTCAGGGTTTTGGATTGTTGTGCTGCGCCATCTAAAATCTGTTTAGTTGCTTATGAGTGAAATGCTTCACAAACTGTTTAGCCCCATTGCCCCAATGCAATGCTGCTCATTGCACTGCTGGTTAGACCTAAACTGCATTTCGTTGCCTTGTACTTGTGTCTAATCTAATCTAATATTGCTTTCACGGTTTGTCCTTCTCAACTTTGTTGAGGGGACGTTTTTGAATCCTTCCGCGTCAGGCTTCACTCGTGAGCTACGTTCTTGCTTTCTACATTTACCGAAGCGATCGCGGGAACGAAGCGGCAGAGGTCTGACTGCGGGATTTCTCCGGGGAACATCTTGCCGTCACGCTTCACTGGCGTCTGAAGAGCGCCAGGGAAGCCCTGACTGCAGGAGCGGGACGAGAGCTGAGACGAAAAAAGAGACAGAGCGTGAGGGAATGAACGCAGCGGCGCGTGTGTGCGCGAGGCTCTGTGGGAGAGAAACAGGTGCTTCCTGTGCTTTTGAAACGCGAGTATGTGTGTGCGCGCGTAGCGCTGCCTGAAAAGCGTGTGCTGTTTGCGTGCGATTACTGGCCCCGCTCTGTGTGTGTGTGTGAGAGAGAGAGATTGTGTGTGTGTGTACCTGGCTCACGCTGAGACAGGACCATTAATCCTGCTTACTGGCCGTTGAGCAGCGGAGAGATAAAGAGCCAAATCCCTCTCTCTCGCTCTCGCGCGCGCGCTCTGGGCTTGATGACTGACTCGGCCTGTCTGTCGTCACCTGTAACGAGCCGACGTGATTTAATTCAATTACGTTCGATTCGGCGACTCAACTGTACTGTCATAAACTGCGATGTGATAATTGTATTGATGATGCGCTTCCTGCGGGGTGAATGGCTCATCCAAGACCATACGTGTTTCTGCGGTTGCGTGGGAAATCGTTACTAGTGAGGTCAGATCAACACTGACCCGGAGTCACAGGGAGAGAGAGAAAAGGCTGTGTGTTGGGTCAGAGCGCTGGTCACACTTTCTGTAACACACGCGTTCGTCAATAAGTGCCTGATCGATATTCTTAACTGTGCATTGATGACCAATACACAAGCCTGCCGGAAACACGCGCGCACACGCACAGTGTTTCCCTGCAAGGCCTCTCAAAAATGCTTGCCAGTCTATCTATATTTCTTCCTATCTGTCTGTCTATCTATGCCTCTACATACCTATCTGTATTTCTGATTAAATAATTTCACTCGCCTGTCTCCCTTCCACTATCTATATATCTACCTCTCTGTTTCTCTCTATCGCTGGCTTTATCTATATGTCTCTGCGGCTGTCTGTCTGTCTACCTCGCTGTCTCTCTCTCGGGGCCGCAGCGATATATTAATAGCTCCAGCCGCAGAGACCAAATTCCCAGAGCCGTGTAAGAATTCATTCTGTCTCTCTTGCTCTCTCTCCAGCGGGAGGGCTGACTCTTAAGCATTTGGAAATTTGGCCTGTAAGTACCCTTCAGCTGGGGATCAAAGCTGTATGCTGCGCACACACTCACACACACATAGCCTGAGAACGGACGTATAGGCCCATAGAGGGAGGAGTGTGTGTGTGTGTGTGAGAAGGTCAACAAGAGGCGACTCGGTCTTGGACGCTGTACAATCACCAGACGGCGATCCCCACTGCGCAGGATTAAACTGTGTGTGTGTGTGTGTGTGAATCCATGCACTGAAAAACACAGCTTGACATGCAAATTTTCCACACTACGCTTAAGGGAATAAACTCACCCAGGACGACTGTGGGACTTGCAGTGGTTCAAGTTTATTTCCCCGAACCCCAGTATATTTCCACACTGACCTGCCTTCTTCCCACAGCCATCCGCGTCTGATCTGGAATCAGTTCATGACATCACTGTGCTGAACCGTAGGGGTCAGGGATTAACTGGTTAGCGCGGCCCTCTTAGCCCCTGCTAGTAGAGGCCATAGATACACCACTTTGCAGATAAAAAGCATGTTTTAGCATGACAAAAACAAGCATCTTTGAAGTTCATTTAAAAAATAAAGATGTTTCAAGAGGTTCTCAGAAAACATCAGACACGAAATTACACTTTCCTACTTTTATATAAATCAAAGATTTTACCTAAGAATCAACACTGCGTTATATATCTATGTATACACTGCTCTCCAAAAGTTTGGAAACACGACTGGCAAGATGTGGTTTTGGATGATATTAGCATAAATCCTTAACATTTTTGGTGCAAATACTGTACATTAAAGTAACTTGACATTATCACTGAAGACCAGCAATGACATTTTTTAAATGATTACATAATAATGGCAATATACATGCATGTCAAAGTTGAGCAGCTATGGGAGGAACTGGACCGGGACGTCTGAAAGAAGTGTCCAACCTGTGTGAATATTCTTTGGGCAATCCTTCAGGAGGATTGGAGGAATATTTCAAGTCAATGTTTGAATAACTGACAGCTCAGATGGTGGATATTTTGATATTTTAATTTATAAACATAACCTATTTTCATTAAATATATACATGCATGTGTTTGTATTTATATATTGAATATATTCATCTTTGTCTTGAGAGAAATGGCTTTAGTTTCCTCAGCTGTCTCAGTTGAAAAAAGCTTGTCTTGACAACTGCCCTTATTTGATTGTCCAACTTTATGTCAGAATCGAGTTTAACCCCAAGGTTTGTGATAGTTTATGGGCTAGGGCACTCAAATCAACCATGGAAGTCCCAGTAATATCCCCAAAAACCATAACTTCTGTTTTCTTTTCATTGACACTTAAAAAATTGAAAAGCCATCCAGGACTTTATGTCATTAAAACACTGCAAATAGAGAGGAAAAAAAGAAGAGGACCTAACACTGAGCCCTGTGGGACCCCCTACAACAAAGGGACAGGGGAAGAGACATAATCCCCAATGCTGACGATAAATGTCCTTCCTTCCAGATAGGACCTAAACCACTGAAGTGCTGCACCTTTAATGCCCACCCATTTTTCCAACTGAGAAATTAAAATATGATGATCCACAGTATCAAAGGCAGCGGTTAAATCAAGAAGCACACGGATGACACAGTCCCCAGTATCAGTAGCTAAAAAGATATCATTAAAAACTTTCAACAAAGCCAGTTGTGTACTGTGCAAGACTGGAACATTTCAAGCAATTTGTGATCTTCATACTACCTTTTCAAGAAGGTAAATTTTGACAGAAAGGTTAATTCGGAAATAGGCCTGAAATTTGTAAGGTCTGCAGTATCCAGGCCAGGTTTTTTGAGCAAAGGTTGCACTTCTGCGTATTTAAACTTTTCAGGGAACACACCTGAGGATAAACTACTATTGACAATTGCTAAAACAGATGGCCCTGGAGTGGAAAAAAACGTCTTAACAAATCAAGGAGGAAGAGCATCATATGGAGAACCTGAAGGGTTTAAATGACCAGCAATCACCAACATATCCAGAGTCACAGGCTCAAACTTATCAAATACAGCAGAGCAGCGGACAAAGACAGAAGAATCGTTAGCAACAAGGCTGAATAAGGGCCCTAATAAAACAGAGCTTATTAATAAAAGAAATGAGAAAAACGCTCACAGGTGGCTCAGGAGGCATCAACACAGAGTTTGTGGAAAATTAAAAACAGTGAACAAAACACAAGGCTTGTTATGATTTGATGCAATAATTTCTGTGAGATATTTTCTCTTAGCCTCTTTTGTAACCGCCTGGTCATGGCGCCAGCAGTCTCTAAGCATTTGAAGTGACACATACAAATTGTCCTTTTTCCATTTACGCTCAGCTTTACAACACTCGCGTCTGGCGGCACGAGCCGTGCCATTTTGCCATGGTTCAAATTTAGTTTTAGGCTGTCTGATTTTCAGTGGTGCCACAGAGTCTATAACAGTTTGGGTGGGAGGTGTTATGCAGCCAAGATCTAAGCTCATCAGTGTCCATAGACACTTTGCTGTCTGGTTACCAGGACAGCAAACATGGACGTTAAAATCCCCAACAATAAGCCCACAGTCATACTTATGTTAGGCATAATTTCAGCCAGAAAAACTGTATATTCTATATATATATATTTATATATATATATATGTCTATATCCATATTTCCATATCTGTCTGTCTATCTACCTGTCTGTCTCTATATCTATATTTCCCTCTGTCTCTCTCTGTCTATATATATATATATATGACAAGGAACAAAAGAAACTCTTAAAAAGAGGATATTCTGTGCATAATATCATGGGGGCCTCCCAAAGGAATCGGGTCCCCCAGCTACACTATGGGTCCCATACACCACTGACTATTCTTGTGGAGAGAAGGCTGCTTTAGGATCATCAGTAGACAGACATTACAGTTTAATAAACGTGCTGTCTGAGGTAACTGGCAGATATAAGCCGGATGCTTTTGGGAAACAGTCACGGAACGCTTGCGAGTCACAGCGCCCTTCCACCGGCAAGACCCATTTGATTCTGTCTCTCTTTCTCTCTCTCTCCATTCACTCGCTCGTCTCTGCCAGATCTGACGCTTCCTTTAATTCTCTCTCACGCTCGCTTGCCTCTCTCTCTTTATCAGATTCCTTCCCGCGCCTGTGTCTGCCGTCGCACCTATTAAAGACGCTCTGCAAATGGAATTCCTCAATATCGCACTCGGCGCCACTTTGATGTGAAAGAGAGAGACAGAGAGATGGAGGTGGAGGGGGTTAGCATGAAAAAAGCTTCCAAATTGCGTGCTCGTTTTATCAAATGCGGGCCGATATTTGTCACCGAACGGCTAGGACTACGCAGAGTATTTCAATTAACGCGGGAGTACGTCGCTGCAGACTCGTTTGCGGTTTACCACATGATTTCTTCATATTTCAGCTCATGAAATATGCGTTCTCAAAGTGAACTAATTTCCAAAACATAAAAAAAGAACTAGCTGTTGGAAACAAGACTCGTTACAATTTTTCCAAACCAAGGTTTAAAAAGTCTTAAAAGCCCTTCCACAAATTAGGCTTAAATCGAAGCAGAAAGTCTTGGTAGTGGCTATAAATGTTGCATGCACCAACAAAAACAAATGTCTTTGTAAGTTTTTATTTTGTTCTCCATCACAAGTTAAGATACATTTACTTGAGTTGGAAATTTAATACATAAAGTCTTGTTTTTTGAGAAACTGAACAAAATTAAACGAATTCATGGATTAAACTAGAACTGGGGTAAAACCTGATTTCACTTTAAATTAAGTGTTTTTTTCTGAGCCTATTGGCAGATATTTGTCCTTTTTAAACATGAATTAATTTCCTTTTGTTCAAATTCCCAGAAAAGTATCTTATTTGCACATTTGCACCGGAAAACAAGACAAAAATACTAGTGAAGAGCATCACTTTTGTGCAGTGTGATCAAAAAGTACGGTAAATGTTGTTTCCATGAATGTTGTTTCCATGTTCTAGTTTGTTGTGTGTTAAAGGGTTATTTCACACACCAAAACGAAAATTCTGTCATTAAATACTCACCCTCATGTCGTTCCAAACTCACAAGACCTTCTTTCATCTTCAGAACACAAATTAAAATAGCTATCTGAACCTCCATAGACAGCAACACAACTGAAATGATCCAGATCCATGTTTTCCGAAGATGAATGAAAGTCTTACGGGTTTGAAACGGCATGAGGGATGAGTAGTTGTTGACAGAATTTTCACTTTGGACTGAACTAACCCTTTAAATTAATAAAAAAATAATACTGGAGATCGGTTGGCAGCTTCATTTTAACTCATGTTCTCCTATACTCATTTATTTCTTAAATTGGTCTTAAAATGGTCTTAAACATCCGTAAAACTTGCAGAAACAATGAAAAGTCACCATATACACTAACTTATGTAAAAAAATTGTTCAATTAATTAAGCTGTATTTCTGGCACAATTTCATCTGTGGCTTTACAGAAACTGGACAAAGTAACCACATGTCAACATTGATACTGTAGGTTGCGTGACATGCTGTCATCCTTGAAAACCAGCAATAAAACTTTGTAAGATAAAATATGACCTGAAGTAATTTCTCTCTCTGTCCTGCACCAAAATCCTGCCATTTGCATTGGCCGGTCTGCAGGGCACCGATGGTTGACGTGGGCACTGTTGCATTGGCAGGCTGGCACTGATAAGCTGGCATTCACTCAAGCACACTGATCTAATGCAGTAGGAAACGCTTAGTTCACAACAGAGACAGTTGTTTGTGGCATATCAGAGTCTAAATGCTTAGTGTGTTTGTATGTGTCTCAGTACTCTGGTTTCTTATCCTAAAACACTTAAGGTAAGTCATTTTCTCGTGCATGAAATCTGAGAAATAGAAAAGAGAAAGTGCAACAACAAGGCCTAGATTATTATCACGGGAAATTACACATTTCTCAGCATTTCTGTGAGATGTGGCACTTTGTTGTCACCTGTGCATCACTTTCTGTAGTCAATTTCACTTTCTTTCAAGGCAGCACACTAACTGAAATGAAACCTCGCAAGTAAATGATCTGGATGACTCTACATGAGTTACAATATCGTGGAATCCTCAAATAAAATATTTTTGCACAGGAAATGCGACTTGTAGTCATTAGCATGTTGCTAAGCTAATGCCGCAATATTCTGTGAGAAACGAAGGTCTGTTTGAGTGTGCATAATCGAAACCTAGCAGTTGCTTTTACAATCTTTCTAAAACTTTAATTTTGGCTAATTATTTGTTGCGATACGTATGTTTTGTGACATATTTGATGTAAAATGTCTACTAAGTGGCGCTGACTATAGATGAACAGAGACGCGTCACTTTTCATGTTCAACCATACACACCGCAGTGACAGCACATATATGCTAAGGCTGGATTATAAAAGTATAGATTTCTTGATTTTAACTGATTCGATAAGCAATATTGATTCTTAAATCCCAATCGATGCTTTTTTCAGTTGATGAATGAACAGTAGAGTGTGCCTCCCATCCAATAAATCGCAATGGGCTAAACTTTGTGCGTTGTTATTTTTTCATATGAAGCCGTCTGAGATTTCTAAGTGTGTCCATTTTATTAGGAAATGCAAGCAATAAATAAATAAGAGTTTTGGTGCTCTTTTATTTATCGTGATAGATTGCTGTAGACACCTCAGATCGAAGCGAAGCGGCAGCGCGCGTGAATTGATCATCTCTTTCGCTTTACTATTGGTTAATCAAATGCACAGCAAATAACTTGTGACCGTTTTATTATTGTTCTGACGGTGATGATCCTGCGCTTTGCTGCCACATTGAAGCAAAATCACCACCAACTGGACAAGGGTGGGTATTACAGATATAAATTAAAATAAATCACCTTCAGTGTAACCTGTCAGTGACTGACCACATTCAGATAAAAAAAAAAAAACAAACAAAAAAAATTATTCCATCAAGTAATTCCAGTAAAATAATAATTCCATCAATGAAGGAACATTTTCGGTTAACGTAACCTTTGGTATGAACAAAAGCGTTTGACTTAATAAGCATGTCTTTTTAGCTTGTTTTTCTGTCGTCAGTGTTTTTCGCTGTTCATAGCCAAGTGATTTTCACTGATGGCGCTTAATGAAAAACAGAATTACCCCGGTATGCAAGGTGGTGCAACTGTTTATGTTTCTGTGCCACTGAGCATGCTTGTTATGTCCAGAAAGGAAAATATATGGAGCTGTTATAATGACTGCGCACAAAAACAATTAAAAGTGCTTGTTGCTTCACCGCTTCTAGTGTTAATTTCTGTTGGAAACTGCAGTAATGTGTACTTACTGGAACAAATTTCGCATATTGTGAAAAAGTTCCCACAGGTACATTTTCAGCATGAGATCAAATAGAAATTTGTGTATATTTATATATAGTCATCTGGGTAATAAGTATTGGTTGATTATGGAATCTTTATTAATAAATCAACCAGTACTTTATTGACTATCAGTTGGTAATGAAATGTAATACACTGATGAGGCACTTGAACAACTACTCAGCCAAATACAGGCAAACAGTATACATAAAAAGTTATCAAATATATCTATTGAAAACTTGCATGTGATGGCCATCACAAGCCTGCAAGTCTCGAATGCATTAAGTGCGCCATTTGGGACCGAGCCATTGAGTGAGCCTAGTTTCTCAGTGATTCTTGAAGCCTTTAATTATGGCCAAGGAGAAGAAGGATAAACAGATATCTAGGGGAAAAACAACGGAACGAAAACGAGATTGATAGAGATTGAAAGGGCGGCCCATGCAACAGGGACATCTGCCAGCCGAGTGACCTCTGCCATTTGTAATGATCAACCGTGGAAAACACACACACGGACACAAACGAGAGGACGGACGTGGCCAAAATTCGGGCTAAAAAAGACTTGGCAGAAAGTGAAAGAGAATGTGTGTGTGTGTGTGTGCGTGTGCCCAGCTTGCCAAGGTTGGCAGGGTCTTTGATTCGCTCTGACAGTCTTTGATGCCCTCCCAGTGCCCGCTGCACCTCTCTCTCTTCACACACACACACACAAATCACAAACCCTATGTGCCAGGATCAGACAAAGCAGAACAAGGCTGACGTAACGCAGAGGAAAAGATGAGAGCGAGCCGCGAATGAGGCATGAAATGCAGAGGGGAAAAAAAGAGGAACGTTGTTGTCATCCTCTGTTAACGGCCGTACTGAGATTTTTCCCTGGCACGCTTCCCACCGCGAGCCGCAGAATATGAGTCTGCTGAATGCGAAAACAGGAGCAAGATAGTGGAGAACACCAGCAGAGACGGAGCAGCCTGTTAACGGGAGACAGGTACAGACGTGTCCTGCCTCTCGCCGTCTCTTTCTTTCGCTCATTTCATCCAGCAGAGCTCCTGTTCTGAAGGTAATCCTAATCTGAACCTTCATACAAACGCTAACCCCAAAAACGTGTGAATGTCAGAACAAAAGCGGTCCTTTTGAAGTTTGGAAAATCTCCGGAGAACGCCTACCAGGCCCCTGTGGGAATATCTATCCGCACATACACCTGAGCTCTTGCAAGCGTTGAGCACTTTTACAAACAACACATCAACGTCTTTTCTGCACATGGGAATAACAACTCCAAGAAAATATGCGCAGGACATATAACAAGGTCATGCATGCTGTCGACGGGCTTGGAGATACTCCTTAAAAAAACTTTTTTTTTGACAATCTTGACGTGTATTATTTAGAGGAATTCTGTGTTGTCTAGAAACCCTGTTTTTATTTCAATCAATTATTAAAATGTAAGGAGAGTCATTAAACAGGATTTTCATAGGGTCTGAATCAACCCAGGTAAAAAAAAATAATAAACAAAAATAATAATAATAATAATAATAATAATAATAATAATAAATAAATTAATTAATTAAATAATTAA
>JAUMHP010000079.1:3036553-3066296 GCA_032361065.1 Enteromius trimaculatus | reverse complement strand
TATATATATATATAAAATTTATGTACTTTTTAAAATTGTGCTAAAATTTTCCGGCTTCATTTTCAATCATGCATGAATGAAGGAATAAATGAACAGAAAGATAGCAGGGGTGGCACGGTATGCGTTATCAAACCGTACGGTTCACGGGGCAAAATCCAAATGGAAGTGTTTCTCACTATTCCCCTGGAGTGGGGACTTTGGAGTGAGCAGGTCACGCGTGTGCCGTAATTTAATTGTTTGGAATGCACTTGGCAGAGGGACAGATGCAATTTTCTCATTATCTACATCTGGGATGTTCCCGTGACAACGCAGCATGGTGTGCTTAGTTCCCCATGAACCGTACAGTTCGGGACGCATACTGTATCATCCCTAATTGATAGATGGAAAGACCTCGGATACATAAATAAATATTTCAATTGCTTTTTTTGTTACAATTTTGTAGCATCAAGCAAGCATAAATAAATAAACCTGACAAACCGGAATATAAAAATAAATTTTAGTTTTTTTTTTCAACATTATGTCCAATCAAGCATAAATGAATAAATATTAATGATTAAAGTGCCTGTGATAAATAGTTGTTTTTTACACAATTGTATCTGTATCATGTCTTATCAAGCTGTAATATCACATTAGACTATTTCATTCTTAAAATACTACTGTAACACAGAAACACAAGCCAGCTGTTACTGTACCAATCTTTCAATCATCACGTCCCCATCTTAAGCCAATCCAGTCGCTATTCACCACTATAAATAGGCCAGTTTCGTTCCCTTCCGCATCTCGTTTTTGTATTTTCCTCCGCCTCCCACAAAATATTACTGACAAAACAAAACATGATTTGAAATGTACAAATAGGGTGCCAATTTCATGTAGAACTAAAATCAAAATTCTCCTGTAATGCATGTATATCCGTAATGGACAAATTAAAATAACTAGCGAAGCGTGACTATTTTCTAGATGTCCACATGGCCTGAAGTGAGCAAGCAGTCTAAAGCCTTGAACATTAACTGGTGAAAAAGTCTGCAATGAAGTTTCTTTAAAAAACACAAGGGTTTTTTTTTTATATTGGCACCATTGAAACTTCCTCAGACGCTCTGCTTTATATTTTCCAGCAACAGTACAAAGACAGACAATGAACGAAGATATTCATATGTCCAAACTGTCCTTGAGGACGCAAGGCCTTGCTTGGCTTTCTACAAGCGCGTATGTGTGTGTGCTTGATGCTGGCGAGGTCGCGCTTTCCAGTGTGCGGCATTAACCCGATAACATGTCTGGTCCATCCCCACGGCAACAGACGCTGCTGTCCCTTTCCATCACCGGCACGCTGACCTTTACAATGACCTGCCCCGGGACGGACAGAGAGAGAGAGACAGGCTACACACCTGCCCTCCGTCAGAACTCCGCATCTGCTGCCTTCAAAGCCGCGGTGATGCACGAGTGTGTGCGCCAGCTGCATTTGTGTGTACATGAAAAGAAACCCGATCGGAGATTCACATCAAACAGGCCTGCCTGAGAGCTGACCAAACACACACACACCGAGTAAATCTCCCAGACACTTATGATTTCTCTCTTCTACACACTCCATTTCTCTTTGTCTGCTCGGGGTTAACGCTTTTATAGACCGTTGTGAGCCGTTTGTTCGGCTTTTGCGTGTGTGCCGGCACTGGAATCTCAGAACGCACATCTAAAACGGGGAAACTTTTAGTCATTTGTAACAAAAAAACTGATGGTATTCGGTCTGTTGCTGAAAATGAGGTACTAGAGGGGAAGCAAATTGGAGGAAAAAAGTTTTAAAAGGGATTTGGAGAGCAAGGCTGAAGATTGCAAGTGTAGATATTCACACCAGGTAGCCAGATTGCAAGACTGCAGAGTAAAGCGAAAAAGAAAAAAAAAAAAAAACCTTAAACAATTTTCTGTCATGACAGCTCTCGGAGGGATTGGCATGGTAATGCACATGACAGTGTTAATGTGGAATAGATCTGATGTTCTTCTGCGACAGAGTGAGTACCAAGGTTTGCTACTGCTAATACATCCACAACATGCTGCTGTGAGCATGTTAGAAATACTGCTGCTGTGCATCTAACATATATGAAGTAACCCCAACTATGCAGCATGCACAAATCATCCCGTAGCAGATCTATACAGGTGGAGCTGGGGATGGTGGAGGGTTTCTGGCTTATAATTTTAATGTAATGTAGAGCAGCATGCTTATTGGCTGTTGTTACATAAAGAACCAATCACCTGTGTCATGTGATATGTTATAGTGATGTTAAATAGTTTGATTTAGAACTGAGCCATCTAGAGTTTTATGACAGAACTTTGGATTAATTATAGTTAATGAAACTAAATTGTTACTTGAAATAATAATTATTTTTAAAAAATCATTAATTAACTAAACCTAATGATAAAACTGACAAAACTACAATACAAAAAAGGCAAAATAACTAAGAATCATAAACTAAATTAAATTAGCATTGACTGGTATTACATTTATTAATATTTTGAATTAGCTTTTATTTTTGCATTTTTGCATTTTTAAGTTTCAATTTTAGTCATAAAATGGAAATTACCGCATATTATAGGTATATTATAGGTAAGACTTGTTAACTATTACCTAAAATTTGTCCGTCAATTAATTCTTAGTTTGCTGCTTATTAATAGTAAGAACGTTTAGGTATTGGGTAGGATAAGGGATGTAGAATAAAGCATTATTATGTGCTTAATTAGCACTAATAAATGGCTAATATTATAGTAATATGCATGCTAATAAGCAGCTAATAGGTGTAACTGTAAAATTAAGTGTTCCCTTATGTATTATAAGATATTTTGCTTAGCTGCTAACGCAAGATTTACTAATTATTTATATTTTATTTTATTTTAGCGTTACTTTAATAGCTAAAAAACACTTTCCATAGTTTTAGTATACAATAACACTTGTTGTTTCTTTGACAGAATGAGTTTAAATATGGATCAGATGTTGTGTTGACAGACACAAATCTAGGATGCTTAAACAACACCGTTTACACTGTAAGAGAATCCTGCAAACTCTTAGTTTCAAAATGGATAGATGATCCGTTGCACTAATATAAAGAAAAACCGCGTTGGCCAACATGACAAAATCATGCAATTGTGAAAATGGCGAATTTTGAATGAAAACACGCCAACGAGGATTGCAAAAAGGTGCAGTTCAATCCAATCTGCAGGATTCCCACTTGATTTCAACCTGACCCAGGTCTCAAAACGCATCTCATCTGTCTGTCAGAGCTTTCTCCGGTGCCTAACCCGGCTAATACGCCGCTGCACAGGGAGAGAGAGAGAGCTATTATTCCTGGCTGCCTCATTTCCAAGTCCAATTTCTAAGAACGGAGCGATTGAGTGACGCCAACCGAAAGGCCCTTCACCTCCTCGCTCTCCCTCCCTCCTTCTTTTCCTCCCTTCCGCAGGAAGTCGAGTGTGTAGAGAGCATCCTGCAGTCGATAGGGGTATCGATCCCACTCGGGTTTGGTAAAGTGATAGATAAAGAAACGAGTGGAGTGACAGAGCGAGGAGAATCATTTAACCCCGCGGGGGGAGCGAAGGAGGGACAGTAATGACAGCGTTTTCCAGGGGCTTATCTTTGCAGAAAGAGAGAGGGAACGCAAACACCACCATCGCCGCAGAGCACAGAACAGAGGGAAGAAAAGAGATAAGGAGGGAGAGAGAAAGATGGAGAGAGACGTGCCTCATTTTCTAAGAAGTGATTTGAATAATGAGGAAGTGTAATTTTCTCTCTTTCTCGTCTGTGGTCGCGGGTCTCTAATTGCTCGGGCTGAATGTAGAGTGGGCTCGTAGTCTGTGATCTGGCTCTCCTGTTCTCATATAATCGCACACGTTTTTCCCCTGTCGTGTCTTTTCTCCCCGCTTCTTTATGCCTTTTTCTCTCGCTCGTGGTCTCTGAATCTTTTCTTTCCTGACATTTTCTGTCTCGCCCCACCAATTTCAAAGCCGAGCGGCCCATTTCAGACTTTCCCGTCTCTCTTGATGTTTCCGTCTTGCGCTTTTCCTCGCTTATGATGACCGAATGTACCAGTGTTGGCGAAGCTCCTTTCAAAACCCGCTTCCGAAACTACTTATCATTTACAGTCGAGCTTTGAAAAGGCACTTGGCGACACTACAAGAACTAACAAAAAGTAGCTGAAACCAGCTATCTGATTATATAATTGAATTCCGCAGATGAATTGGATCTTAATTAATCTGGCTCAAAAACTATGAACCTTTTTATAAGGCTGATGAAAACGGAGCAAACAAAATGCATGCTAAATATGACTAATAAAAGCAGAAAACGCCATTTTGTTTTGGTAAATCTCACTTTTGGCACAAAAGTCATGAACAGCTCTATTTTATCCAAATGAAAACTTTTCAAGATATATTCTAACAAAACCAAGCTAAAACACATTTTTTCTGTAATGCCGTTCAAAAGATAGAGGCAAAAAGTGTTCACCTCTGCTTTGCTGCGACAGGTCGAAAGCCAAACCATGTGGTCAAATGACATAATATGTGTGTGTGGACGTATGCATCTCTTTGAATGGAGGTGTGTGTGTGTGTGTCCAGGCTGTAGAGTGCTACTCCTGAGTGGCAAATACAATAATTGTACGTTACGCCGGAGCAAAGCAATCAGACATGAATGAAGAAATTAATTGGCTGATCTCTGGAGTCTAAAATAGAGTCCCTCCCTCCCTGACACGCACACACATACACACTCTAATCAGCCGTGGCTGACAGCCCCTCCCCGTGAGCGCTAGCGGGCAGAGGATCAGAGAGGGGCATTATGGGAGATGAAAGAGGTGCGTCGGCCGCTGCAGAGGTTGCCGGGGTGTGTTACGCACCATGAACTCGCCGAGCAAGAGCAGACAGAACTAGCACACACACATAAACGATCTCTCACATGCATTCTCATACACTGGATTCACTAGGTACAAATAAATGTGCACTTGGACAATCTGTAGAGCCAACAGATTTGATGAATATAGTTTTTTGTTGCACTAAATGTGTAAAAATATAAACAGTAAAAATTTCTGGATTGGATATAAAATCTAAAAGTGTTGGATAAAAACTAAAAGTAGGCTGTTGTATAAATGCTACAAACTAAGAAATGTACAGTAAACACAAATACAAACATCATGTACTTTACTTTTTATTTATCATATAAAAAGTTTTAAAAAGAACTAAGAATAACAAACCATTCACATACTTAAAAATAAACGTAAAAGTCACAATACATACAATTTTTAGCTTAAATATGCAATTGAATAAAAGTTTTAGTAAATTGTAAAACTCTTGTGAAAAAAAAAAAACTGTCTGCAAAGTGTGACAAGTCTGCAAAAATGTGTCCACATACAATTGCGCTAGCTACAAGTAAACTTACAGTAACAATATACATACAGTGGCTCTGCTGAATATCATATTCTATATAAGTTTTCATAAATTTGTACAAATCTAGTGTGGAAAAATTGTCAATACATGTTGATTTTTAAGTTATGCCTTGCAAACATGGGTACACACAATCACTCAAGTACAATTGTGCTACATACAAATAAACTATAACCGTATGCTGGATTTGGTGACTATAGTTGATCATAGTATAATTTGTCAAAAAACAGCAAAAGTTTTTTAAGAAGTACATTTTGATATACTGGATGCCCTACATAAAAACAAACATGTGGTTGTAATATATGTACAATTGTTAGCTTTATTAAATAAGTTATCGCAAATGGCGAAAGTTTACGTTTTTAACAAACACCGTTTTTACATGCCTTATGGCACATTTCGCAGCAGTTTCGAAGAGAAATGTCCACTGAGTGGAGCTAAAACACACGTTCAATACATAAACCCTGGCACGTTTTATTATGTTGGTATAAGTATGTATTGCAGTGCTTCAGAATTGAAATATCCGGGGACTGTTGCT
The DNA here is from genome assembly GCA_032361065.1 of Enteromius trimaculatus. Lineage (NCBI taxonomy): Eukaryota > Metazoa > Chordata > Actinopteri > Cypriniformes > Cyprinidae > Enteromius > Enteromius trimaculatus. Next base: position 3,060,352 of record JAUMHP010000079.1, on the reverse strand, counting down.
AAAAGTTAACGCTACATCATGTTGAAAATATGCCTTTCACCAAATCCAACCCTAAACATACCCGATAGTGTTACCAAATCCAATACTGATATAAAAACACATTTGTTAATGCTACTGTGCCATTTCAACTTCCTTGCATAACATTTGTCGTTTTATACACAGGTTGCAGTAGCTACAAATAAACTTGTAGTAATTTACCTACAACTGCTATTTTTGTTTATTTGACTACCACACATACACGCAAAAACTGTGCAATAAATAATACATCCAACCACTAGCTTTGTTATATACAGTCGATCATAGTACTGTCGAGATAACACAACAGAATAAATCAATTCTAATCATACAAGAAACGTAAAACACATCGGGTTTTATGTTTATGATATATAAATGAAAACAACATTCACGCCCTCTCAGCCAGGTAATTTCCTATTCGACGGTTGAAGCGTTTAAGCCCCTGTGTGGCAGTGCGATGACTCATATTCAATTTACCTTCTAATTGCCCCAACTACCGCCCCAACCCCCTTTCCTCCCTCCATCTACGCCACATTACCGTTGGCGTAACCAGACTGTTTAATGAACGCACCTTCTCCCCAGGGGCATGTGCGCATGTGTGTGTGTGTGTGGTTCTCGGAGGCGGTATTCAGAGGTGAAGGGGTCATACAAATGGTTTGTGTTTCTTGCGATACGGGGCTTGTCTCTGACAGGCCGCTCACTCGTGCATGCCAAATGCACGCGCATGCTGACTGATAATCTCAGCCGTGTGATGTGGGAACGACACTTTGCGACTTTAAACGCAGATCTGAGCCCAGGTGTTCTCTGCGCGGCATAAACACTTTTGTGATTCCGAGCTTTCATCCTAGACGGAGAGAGAAGAGAGACAGTGGGGGGGGGGGGGGGGGTTACTCAGGAAGGAGGATGGACAGGAACGGCGGGGAGAAAGAAGAGGAAGATAGAACAGGATCTGCGTGTCGGGGGAAAGAAACGCCTGCGGATCGCATTGTCTGCCGTGCTGAAATTACCGGCTCTGCTTCTCTCAAAAACATCCCAGCGGGAAACCGCCTAGAAGAGAGAGAAGGATACAGGGAAGTAGAAGAAAAAAGCAGTTCCTTTCCCCGAAAGAACATTTTTAAAAGAGCATTTGCGTGACTTCATTAGTTTGTAGCGCAACAAGGAGGAACGTTTTGCATTTGTTTACGGGATAAACAAGAGAGAGAGACCTTTCCAAATGTTTAGCGTGCACGAACACGGAATCTCAATTAGCGAGAGCGTCTCGCGCGTCGAACGAGACGGCAGGCCCTCTGCACGTGCCGAATCGATCAATTAATTAGCCGCCGGTGTGCGGATACGCCGGAGGTCTTCAATCAAACGCAGGCACACATGCGCCTGCAAAAAAAAAAAAAAGAAAGCACGGAGGGAAAGCGACGAACCGGCAATCTCTCTCTCGCTCCCGTCCGTACAGCACAAGGGCCCCCTGGACGGCATATTATTCATCCGACAGACAAGCGAGAGAGAGCGCGCAATAAAAGCACGTCCTCGCAGGCGCACGCTGACTCAGGAGCTGCATATATCAAAATAAGAGGAAAAAGCGGAATTATCCGGTGTGCTGCGGAGAACGTGGAAGGAATACAAATAGCACGCTCACGCACGCACACGCTCAATCTTCGTTCTTCGCGCACGCTGCTTTCCGTCGGAAGCCTGTCTCTCTCTCTGCGGTGGGTTCGGCACAGAACGGTTTCCTCTTTAGAAACAGACTGTGGGCAATTTCCTGCACTGATTAGTCAGATTACATGCATTAGACAAGTGAAGTATTTAAATCGCAATAAAATAACAGGAAAAGAGGCTTGAGACTCAGGGAGATCACCACACACTGTCTGTCTCTCTCTCGCTCTGCCGCGGTCTCGCGTGCTCTGTGATGCGATACACACACTCACTCACACACACACACACATACGCACGGTGGAAAATTAATTCAGGCACTGAAGGGAAGCGCTGTCTGTGAATACTAATGCCAGCGTGCTGAAAGACCCCGGCAGCGCAGCGCTCACACACACACAGAACTTCCGAAGCTCTTTAAGTGTGTGTGTGCGTGCATGTTGGACAGGTGAATTGTGGGTATATGTGCACATAAGACAGGTAAAGCTTGTAGACGGGGAAGTTTGTGTATGATAGACAAGTGAATTATGTGGTGCATGTTAGACAGGTAAAGTGTCTATATATGTGCTAGTAGAAAGAATGTGTTTATGTGTGTCAGACCGTTTTAGTGATCCATAGAAGACAGGCTGTATTAATGTGTGTAGCCTACATGAAATATGTATGTTTTTGTAAGTTGTGTCCATTTCTTAGCATTGCTCACACGTGTTTATGTGTGACTTAGACAAGTGTAATGCAAGCATGCGTGTGTGCGTGCGCGAGAGTCTTGTAGAAAGGTGTGCGTGTCTGCGTTTTGCTCTTAACTGCTCTTTAATATCCTCCGTCTCGAGCTCCCTAACGAGCCTCTAACGATCTGCGCGTCATTATGGCTCTGCTCTTCCGTTCCCGGTAATATTTACCGGCCACACACACATAAGCGTGTGCACTGCATGGCTCATCTGCATGCTAAAGGTCACACGGCTGCTGCAGTAATTGGCCTCTGTCGCTCGGAGCGACGGCGACGGAACAAACGAATGTCAGATATTCCTGCCGCGCGCGGGAGTCGGCCATCTTACTGCTGTTTGTTTTCACGTTTGTCGGGTCGTTAGTTGGCGTACGAGTAAACGCGGCAGAGGACACATAGAGAGAGAATTGTGACGCAACCTGAACCTAAAAATAATCATTTTCTTAACTTCATAAAAAGTACTTTTATCATCCGCGCAGTAGTGGATTGTAATGTTTGACATTATTTCATGATAATTACGTTGCATGCAGAGTGGTATGTGTAATGATGCTCCCCAAAAATCAAACATGGAGGAATATTCAGGTAAAATCACTTGTAGAAAACAAGGAAAACCATAGATTAAAATAAACATTATATGAAAATCAAAATGTGAGTTATTTTTTGGGGTCTTTTTTTTTCAAGTGATGGCTAATAATAGATTACACAGTTAAATGTTAAAAGCATTATTTAATATCTGCTTGATTCAGCTCATTTACACCAATAAAGTTTTAATAGACAAATCAGAGTAGAAATTGCATTTTTTACAAATTTCTTTTGCAATGGGTATGAATAATAATAAAAAGCACAGAACATTATGAAATATAAAATGGTGGGGTTTAAGGACATAAATGGGAAAGGCCAGATTTGCAAAAATGACACTGTAATGGGGCCAAACGTCAACAAAGCTTTACTTTTTGCAGCATGAGAATTTTAAACTGGCAGATACGGTTGTGCTTTCAGAAATCCAATTTACTGTTATTAGTCGAATATAATGCTGGTCGGGATACACTGAAAGTTTAAGTATTTCCACAGAGTCACTTTTCAGGGATTCAACCTATAAGGGTTAGGATTATAATATAATACTAACAAAATGAGTCTGCCTTTTATGCTCCACTTCTTTCCATGATAAAGATTTATGATTGTGTTTTTTATTTGCAATAAAATTACATTTTTAAATGTTTACAGTATTTAATTCCTGTAAAATATTACACAGCAGTAGGTCTAACGTAATAAGTGGGTTGGAAATTATACAGTAACTCACAGATGCAGTTTTTAATCTTTCTATACTATGTGTGTGTGAACACACAGGTGGTTCAGGGAAGTTGTACGTAACTCACTCTTCCTTATCTACAGAGAGGCCACATTTCCACCATGCAGTTAATCTTAATTATTGAGATTGGTTACCAGGTCTTCTACACGTTTTCCACGAAGCATTACAAACTGTCAGTAAGGCCTTGAGGTAACACAGCGGAGAATCCAGAACACTCGTTATGAATACATAGTCACTACTACTTACTTAAAGTGAAACTTCTACAGTCATTTTAATCTAAAAGGATTTTTACCCTTTTGTGGTATAGGTAACGTTTGAAATCACTTGCATATTATTCACAATAATTACTCAGTTCAAGGTTTCCATGCACTGAGAGAAATCAGATTTACCATGGAAAGTGCATGACATAAAAAAACAAAACCATCTGCATACCAGCATCTACGATGCCACACAAATCCATCAAAATGAAAACCAGCACATATCCTTCCAAATACTCCACATTTTACCCCTCAGACTCAAGGAATTGAGATGATGATCCCAAGATGATTGAGATCAGGAGACAGTACTCATCCTTACTGATGAACTGCATGAGTTAAAGCTTTCCGACAAGCGGCACGGAGTAATGACCTCATGTAGAAGGTAAAATTACAAACTTTGACAGTGTTTAATCAGGTCCAGCGAGATGCTGTCATTACCTGGGACTGTGGCCGAATCCATGCAGTGAATGACCTCGCTGAGTTCCTCGGAGGTCGACTTTCTGTCTGTTTTGTCGATATTGAGCAAGATCTTGATGGTGTCAAGGGTTGAGTTAATGGCAGCACGTTCTCTGGCATCCTGAACAGAATGACATTGCCAAGGCCGCATTGTAACTGATAACTGCTGGGTACTTCATCATTGGACCACCTTACAGTGCAGATCCTTCTTAGACAGTCTGTGGGTTGATAAAACTTGTCATTTACACACAACCGGAATGTTGGGATGTTTTAAAATTTGAGTAAAATGAAAACTACAAGAATTTAAAAATCCCATTAGCCAATATTTTATTCACAGTAAAACATAGATAATCTAGCAGATGTTTAAACTGAGAAATTGTAAAATTTTATGGACAAAATGAGCTTCAAATTTCAATTTCAAATTGAATTCTACTACTGGTAACAATTGGGACAGGGGCATGTTTACCATGGTGTAGAATCTCTTCTTTTCAAAACTGTTCGAAGATGTCTGGGTATCGAGGTTATGAGCTTCTGGAGTTTTGGTGTTGGTGTGGTTTTGCATTGTCCTGCTGAAATTGGTGTCCTGCTGAAAGGAATTCCCTCAAATAGAAGTCATCTGGAGGGGAGTATATGTTGCTCTAAAACTATTATATACCTTTCAGCATTCATAGTGCCTTCCAAAACACGCAAGCTGCCCATCCCGTACAAACTTATACACCCCCATTCCATCAGATCCTAGATTTTAAACTGAACTCTGATAACACGCTGGAAGGTCTACCTCCTCTTTAGCCTGATGGACACAGTCTCCGTGATATCCAACAAGAATATCAAATTTTGACTCGTCTGTCTATAGAATACTTTTCCACTTTGAAACAGTCGATTTTAAATTAGCCTTGGCCCACAGGACATGTCTTCGCTTCTGGTCATGTTCACATATGGCTTTGTTTGTGCATGAAAAAGTTTCAGTTGGCATCTGCAGATGGGACGGTGGATTGTGTTTACCGACAGAGGTTTCTGGAAGTATTCCTGGGCCCATTTAGTAATGTCAATGACAGAATCATGCTGATGAGTGATGCAGAGTCGAGTCCAAAAAGGGTCTTCAGCCTTGTCCCTTACGAAAAGAGATTTCTCCACTTTCTCTCAAGTATCAAGATACTTTTACTAGATAAGCATAATGACTTAAGATATATAGCATTGTAAAATAAGTAAAATTATCTGCCAGTGGGATCAGTAAAATAGTTTTAAAACAAGTATTTAACTTACCCCACTGGCAAATGATTTAACTTGTTTTAAGCAAAACGCACTTCTTTTTTCCCTGGAAACAAGACAAAATATCTTGTGATTTTGCTTATGTAGAAAAGTATCTTCATTTAAGTTTTTTTTTTTTTTTTTTTATATTTTGACTCGAAACAAGACAAAACATCTTTAATAAGTAATTAAAGCCATTTTTTGTTGTGCTCTGACATCTTTACTTCTGAGAGACTCTGCCTCCATAAGACATCCCTTTTATAGCTAATTGTGTAACAGACCTGATGTCAATTAATTTAATTAGTTGATAGATCTTCTCCCAGCTGAATCTTTTCAAAAATGTTTTTTGCTTTTTCAGCCCTTTGCTGCCCTCACGACAACTTTTTTGAAATTTTAAATGAGCTTATTAAGTGGACAAAGTTTAAACATTTGTTATGTTCTCTATGCTTTATCATATGATTTTATTGTCTTTTAGTTTTGATTTCATTCAAATTTTAAAAACTTTTATCTACAGCGACTAATAAAAATGCTAGCCAATTAGTCCAAAATAGTACTAAACTTACCAGATTTCTATGGTAAAACCTGAGATCATGTGGAAAAACTGAGGTAAAATTTTGCAAAGCAGACTATATCTGGCAAATAAAATTAAAAACAAATGTGCTTAAAAGGTTCTTCACAGCGATGCCACAGCAGAACCATTTTTGGTTCCACAAAGAAACATTAAGTCAAAGGTTTTTTAAAGAACCATCTCTTTCTTACCTTTCTATAATCTAAAGAGACCTGCAAAGAACTTTTTGTAAAACAGAAAGTTTCTTCAGATATTAAAGGTTCTTAAAGGAAGCAATTAGACAAAAAGTGTTCTATGGCATCATGAAGTACCTTTATTTTTAAGAGTGTAAAAGGGTAAAATCTGATGTAAAGTCTGAAGTAAATATGAGGTAAACTCCGAGGTAAACTGTCAGTTACAATATTTAGTAAACACTGAAGGTAAAATATGAAATAAAAGTTGAGGTAAATTCCAAAATTCTGTGGTAAAATATAAAACTAAATACTGAGGTAAACACTTGTGTAAACTTTGAGGCAAAGTTACCTAACTTTGCTGCTGCACTGTAACATCTGCACTGTAATTCTTGAGATGAAATCTAGAACAGCCAACATTTTTTCCAGTTTTATGTTCTTTTTGGAAGCAATATAATAGATGTCTACGACACATCATGAAACATAAACCCACTCCAGGGTTTAAAAAAAATGGCAAAAAAATATTTTCCATCCTATCAAGACCTTTTTTTGAACTTTCCAAAAGAAATTGCAGAATTTAAGTCACTGCAAATGAAAGTTTAAGCAGCATATTTTACATACAGTCACAATCTTGCACAACTCAATTTAAGGAAATGTCAAAAAACTAATAAACAATTATAGACTTATGTTAGCTTATGTATAACATACGGTTGTGCATGAAAATGTATACAGGCCTATGTATGTGACTGTGTGACTATGCAACTTTGCATTGTAAGTGTTTAACCAATAGGTCACACCAAGTAACTATAGCAGGGGCATTCATAGGCCTTGCCTTCCAAAACAAATCCTCCTTCCTCTTCTCTCCCTGTGAAAACGGAAAAAAAACAGTGTGATCGCACACTTTTGGGAGCATCATCGACTGCACACATTTGCAGATTGCACGCTTCCCACCTGAAACAGAGTAACACGCGCTGCTGTGGATGCTATTACAGTTATCGTTCTTGGGAACGGGCTTTATGCATTTTTACTTGAAATTCGAGAACTGAACCTGAAATATTCTGACCTGTGAGTGTCCATTTTTGTGTATTTGTACTGTTAAAACACACACACACACCAAGTAGGCCGATGTTGCCCAGTGACTTTGCTCTCGCCTGACAGTCTGTCTCCCTCCCTCTCTCCACTCTTCCCCGCTCTACTTCCCTCTCCGGCTTGCGGCAGTCTTTCATTCCGCTAACTGCCTCTCTCTCTCTCCCCCTCTCAGACTGATACGAGGCCGACAGGGTAAGTGTGACGTACATTGGCAGCGTTCGCAGGCTGCCTCGCATACACACACGCGCGTTGAGCGTGACGTGCGCTGGCAGAATTTGCAGCCTGCCTCCTCGCTTATCAGAGCTGTCAATCAGGGGCTGGTGACAGCGCCTGGCAGGCAGCGCCACGGGGAGCCCGACACGCAAATACACACACAAACGCTTGTTCCCAGCTGATCAACACTCGCGCTTTCCCTACAGACACAGGCTCACACAAACATATATACGCACTGTAATGTACATACTCTTAGAATTTGCATAACAAGAGGTGCTTTTTACTAAACACAAACTGTACATTCACGATGGCTGATTTTTGGGCGGGGAAAAAAACTACTGTAGAAATATATATGTGCTAAATCATATTTATTTAAATAATAATATAATTTTAAAAATAGAATAAATGTATAATAAGTTAAATTTAATAATATAAATTTTATATATATATATATATAATATATATATATAAATTTAAATGTTTTCTTACGGTAAACCTGTTTGGAAACAATCATTATTTTAGCAATTCCATTTGTTGCCACTTTTTTTACTTTCTCTCTCTGTTTATTTGTTTGTCTGTTGGTTATTTTATCTATCTTTTTATCTATCTTTGACTTTCTATCATATAATATGTTGGTATATTCTAATACAGCATAGCTAAAACCAAGACAAATTAAAAGGGTTTCCTGTGGTAAACCTGTTTGGAAACAATCATAATTTTAGCAATTCCATTTTACAGTTGTAATTAAAGGTTAGAATAACTTTGACTGTTTTAGAGTAAATAGACTTATTGAAATGATTGTATGTGGTAATCAGCAACACGCCGCAGACATGGTCCATAGAAAATAACTTGGAATATTTCTTGGTAAGTCTGATGGGAATGTGTGGTTTTATGAGGTAGTTTTGGTCTGGCTGGTAAACGCGAGCAGGAAAACACACAGACATAAACACGTTCTTGTGCCGCTGCATGCATGTTCTGCCAGAGAAAACCTGGAGTAAACAAAGGTAGTTGAGCAAACAAATTTTGAAGTCCCGGCCGCTCCGCATGAGCAGGAACACACATTTATTTGAAATGGTCTCGGGCGAGTCTTTGTGCTATGCTTTAGCTAAATGGGCTTCAACAGACAACTTGCTTTGTTTTGACAGTTCCTCTGTCAAACTTTGGAGTCGTTTTGGGAAAACCCATGCTATGTTCGGAAAGAAAACCTAGCGTGTGTACGTTGATATCTTCAGAGTTGAAACCATGTGTTTGCTTCAACGATCAAAAAGGTTCCTTTTGTGTATAAGACAAGTTATTTTTTCTATTAAATAAGCCACTAGAGTGGTTTTGATTTAAGGTTAATACAGGTTATCACAGCTTTAAGTGTCTTATGATTTATTATTAGCAGCAGCAGTTGAATAACAGGTCAATAAGTAAATGCATTAATGTTATAATTATTCTAAAAACAATTATTTATGTTATCAATAGATAATAATAAATAGTGTCAGTATTCAGATGAATACTCATCATAGCCTCATCAAATCAAATTTTAGAGCCGTAACTATTTGTTTTATAAATATAGACTCAAGTTTGATCTCAGCAGGACGGGTCTTTTTATTTGTTCACGAGGGAACCAGAAGGTCATTCCTGGTTCAGAGAGCTGTAAGATCTGACCAAACACCCCTTGAAGTCTGGTTGTATTAATCGATTGTCTTAAAATGTCAATGTCTTCCGGCCAAAGATGACTCAAACGCTAACATCTCATTCTTGATTTCTATCTAGCAGAGGTTGGCCAGTAAGCAAGATGTCTTTTGGTACAGAATGAACTATTAAGTGCTTTCAGGTGGATTCTGGGCAAATAGACAATAGAAAGCTTTTTTCAGCTTTATGTTAAAAGGGGGGACTGCAGGGAGAAACCAAGAGAGTTATTTTCAACAGCCGCTCAAAACGCAACACCTGGATGCAGGTTACAGTCTGTTACGTCATTGCTCGGTTTTCAGGTTAGTGGAAATGTAGTTCGGTTCTGAAAGTGGTTCACGTTTCACTACCCATGCACCGGCTCTGCTGAAAGCGCTAGCACTAGCATGTTTTTACGCTCGTTCGGAGACACCTGAGATGAAAGTCAAGGTCACATGTGCCACGTCGTGTTTCTCAACTCCTCCAAGACATGTAAAACACATCATCACAGTCTTTCCTTACGCCACACGACACCAGGACACATTCTTAGCTCAAATATTCCCACTGAAAGCATGTGGAAAACTCATCTGGAAAAGTCACACTTTTCAGACATTTGTTGATTTTTTTTCCCCCCCTGCTGCAATTTAAACCTGTTTGCTATTGGACTGTCATTTTTTTCATTCCTCTCACCTACTATCGTCTTTCGGACCTCATCAATCCTTCCTTTCCTTTCTCTCCGCTGGAAGTCTCTGCTGGTGAAACACGCGGATTCCATGAACAGCTTGATGAACAACCTCAAAGGTTTTTCCCCCAGCCGACGCTAGTGTTTCCCAGCCTTTTCAGGAAACACACACTCACACACACAGTGGCGTTTCCTCTCCCCGGCCCACAGTCGCCTACGCTCTGCCAACAGACCTGCCGTGACCATGATGTCATTATTTCCCCCATAGCGCGGCCGTATGCTTGCAAGCGTGTGGCTGTTTATCGGAAAATTCTGTCTGGGGGCTTTCACGGAACATCTGAGCTTACCACGGTCTCGCCGCGTGTGCATGTGTGTATAATCGGCATAAAAATGTCTGGTTTTCTTATTCTGTTGTTTGTGGCCAAACAAACAGCGACTCTCGTACATTTTTTGAGGTGAATAAACGTACTGGATGGAGCCCGGTCTGCATTGTCTCATCACACTGCCATGTTAAAGTATTCAAGGTGAATGAAAACCGTTCCTGCAAGTTTGAGTATTTAAGCTTTACGCATTTATCTGTACCAAGAAGTTGTGCAAAACACACAATTCTGAGGTAAACAAGAATTTTACCAATACAAATATGTGAATGAATTAATACCAGCATTTTTCAGTTTGCTAGTGTGTTCATGTTCATGTCAGTTGCATAGAAAATTTAAAATTGCATGCACATTTTTGTGGCAAACGCTAGAATTTTATAAGTGAAAAGCTGTTATTTATCTTTCAAAATCAAAAGAAACTGCATTTGCATGGAAACTAAAAATGGTAACATTGAGGTTGTGTGAACAGACTGAGGCCCCGGACCAATCAGAGCAAAGGAGGGGCTTGGAAACATTAATCTTTGAACAAAACATCTGAGAACAGCATCAAACAGGCACTTCCATATTCAGTTTATTTTGCACATTTTTAATATTTTTTTTTTATGTTTGAATCTATGCCTTCGTTAGGAAACAACTGTGATTTTCATACATTTTTTAGGCTAACTCAAGAATTTTCTCGAATAAGATCAGTTGCTTGTCCTCTTTGCAAATCAAAACAAACTCTATTTGCGCAAGGTCAAACATGTTTAAGGTGAAATCAAAGCCTCCGAGGTTTCCATGAGAGTCTGAATTGTTATTCTCCGTGCTGGTATCTCCACCAGCTTCGCCATACTGCTGTATTCGTGTCGTGCCGCGGTTGTTGAGGGCGTTCCAAGCTGCTCTGCCGTCTGTGTGTGTGTGTGCATTTGTGTGTGTGTGTGTGTGCGTGCTGTCAGCTGGTGAGTAATAGCAGTCTCGGGTCTCTAAATCTCGACGGACCGCTGCACTGTGGAACGGCGTAGCAGGCGGCCACCAGGGACGGGGTCTGTACACACGCGCACACACACGCTGAATATTAATACACGCATGTGTGTGCGCTCTGGAGAGTGTCAGCCCCCCCGTGGATTTGACTGGCAGGCAGGAGTGTTGTGAGCATTTAGCCCCGCTGGATCTGTGCGTGTCGGCCGGTGACTACGAGGACAGGGTCAATTAGAGGGTCAACGCGTCCCAAAGGGCAGCCACGCCCACGTGTGCACACACACACACACGTTCACTGACACATTTACACAATTTTTCCGTCCTCTTGAGAGGGGAGCATTGACGAAATGCTACATCGACCCTCTACCTATCTCTCCCTCTCTTTCAATCTCTTTCTATTCTTCCACGTCCGTGTGCAGATTTATAATGAATAATGCATTTTCTAATCAGCACTGGAAGACTGTGTGTGCGTGTGCGTGTGTGTGTGTGTGTGTGGGTGAACTCCTATAAAAGAGGTATCGTACCTCTCAAGCAGAGACGAGATTTGCGGGATGGTTAGCGAATAGCTTTAGGAGGGAGGTTATATGAGAAGCATGTCCTTAAAAACAAAGATCAAACAAATGCAATTGCCGAGGTGTGTGGTCATGTTTTGGGGAGGAAATGGTTTGAAGATATAACTCTTTCCGTGACTTTGCGTTCCTAATCTCAGCTTTGCGCTCAGTGAAAAATGTTGTTATATCCAGGTTTTTTTTTTTTTTGCTAGTTAGTGATTTATGGTTGATGGGCAGAGATTGCTTTCCCTATTCTCTCATCCGTCTCCCTACTTCTCTCTCTCTGTAACTGCCCGGAGCGGAAGAAAAGCACGCAATTGAAATTTATTGCCTACATTTTGCCTCCTGCCCCGCTTTGTCTTATCCTCCGATTCAATTCATTGTTCTCACTAAACAGGGGGCTCTCTCCCCAAAGACTCACTTGCACTCACACAATGTCAGTGCTCAACAGATCGTGGGGTTTGATTTTGGCCACTTGTTTGTGCACGTGGCAAACATGCACACACACACACACACACACACCCATCCCCTAAGCCCCTCCATCTCCCAGGCCGCTCAAACACACCCCGTGACAGCTGTTGGCTCCATTGTTTCCATATGTGCTGTGTTGAGGTGAACGCTTACAGGCTTACAGCTTTTTACCGCCACATGCGAAAGACAGACGCAACGTGGAGAACTGCAATATAGATGTGATAGAGAATGGGAATACATCAGAAAAGAGACACGGCAAGGAATCGAGAGGGATAAGACACGCAACTAGAATATAGATGGGACTGAAACACAGACAAAAACACAGACAACTAGAATGCAAATAACACAGAAAGCTGTGTCGTCCATTTCATTGTTTTTACATTTTCTATGTTGTTCCAGTTATTCTTTGAACTGATGCACAGACAAACTAAAATACAGACAGACCCAAAACAACACAAAACCAAAAGTGGACACAAATATGGACAAAACTAAACAAAGGTGACACAGAGAACTGAATAAAAAAATGCACAAGCATAACAGTGAACTGAAACACAGACACAAGCAAAAAAGTAGAATACACAAGTGATGAAAAGAACTTAAGACACAAGAGACAACTGAAATAAAGACTTGAAATAAACACAGACACAATTAACACTCGTACGAATTTATAAAATTTTTGCTAAGTCGTACATATTTTACCAGTTTACCTACACCTAACCCCTCCCCTAAACCTAATCCGTCATTGCGGTTTAGACACATTTTACAAAATGATTTTACGAGTGAGGTTGTATGAATGTGCACAAATAAGCACAAATTGCCATCTACGAATTGGTCGTGAGACTGTGTTGGAAAAAAAGAATCCAAACATGACAGACAAAACTGAAACACAGACACAAAAAAGGTAGAATACAGACAACACACGAAAATGAAACAGACGCAACACAAAGCAAGAATACAGACAAAAATAAAACAGACAACAGAAAAAAAAACTGAATACAGAAACTACAGACAATACTATACATGCAGCAAGAGACTACAATACAGACACAACAGAGCAGAAACAGAAAAAAAAGAAAACAGACAAAACAAAACAAAAAGCTAATATACTACAGACAAAAATAAAACAGGCAACTGAAAAACCTAAATACAGACACGACGGACAAAACTGAAACAGACACATGCAACAAGCTAGAATAGCTACAGACAAACAGGATACAGACACAAACTTAAACATGACCACTAAAGAGAGCTACAGACACAAAATAATTGAACAGACATGAGAAACAGACAACACAGAGAACAGAAACAAAAGATAAAAACTATGCATACATGATGCAGAAAACCGAAACACAAACACAATGGCAAAATTCTTACATATAAACATGAAAACTAGAATTCCAACAGTAACCAAAACAATATATATAATATAATATAATATATATTAAAAATCTTTTTGAGACAATTTTGTTATGTAGCACAGGGACAGGCACAGGGAAACAGGCAGCACAGGTGCACAACGCACACCCGAACAAAGCATCAGCACAGAGACTCTACCAGCACAGAAAAAAAATGAGTCAGGAAAAGAGGGGGAAAGTTAGGCACAGGGAAACACGTCTCAGGCAGCACAGGCGCGCCAAATCTCTGTGCAGAGCCGTCTCAGAGCAGCATCAACGATCCAGATAAGAAGCCAGCGGGAACGCTGCGCCCTGCGCTGTGCTAAAACAGCCCTTCTTAATCTCCCACCAGGCTGGTTCCCTCCTCCTCTCTCTCTCTCTCTCTCTCTCTCTCTCTCCCTCTTCCATGGCTTCCCTCCTGCGCTCGCTCGCTCCATCTCTCCGCACAAAGCTCGTCACTCCTCTGTTCTCCTGCTGCGCAGACACACGCCCGTTTTCTCTCTCTCTCTCCCGCCCTAGCTTTCGCGCGCACACACGCGCTCTCTTATCTCCGCTCGCTGATGAAATCTCCCCCCACCACCACCGCACCTCCCCCTTCGGAGTTTTTCCCTCGCCTTTCTTGAGATCCAGTCATCCGCTTAATGAGGCTAATTCATTACTTTGAAACACAATCATTTATCAGAAATGTATTACAGGGACGTCAGGGGTTCAAAATGAGAAATCCTCGGCTCCGTCTCTCACCGTCATAATCCAATATGTTGCGGGGGTGTGTGTGTGTGTGTGTGTGTGTTTTACGACAGCGTGCTGTACACTCTTGACCCTCTTCAGACCACTTCTGTTGGGTTGTACCTCAGATTTTAGCGTCCTCTCTCGCGGGCGCAGGCTTTCTCCTCTGCGCAGAATTAATTTTCCCTTCCTCTCGCCGCTGGAAACCGGAGGCAGAGTTAATGCTGCTCGGCTCTCAGGAAGTACACACATACACACACACACACACACACTCCTGTCTGAGGCGGGCGCGCTCTCTCTCTCTCTCTCTTTCTCTGTCTCACACACACACACACACACCCGTCGTGCTGCGCTCAGAAAAGCGCAAGGTTTTTGAAAAATGAGGGAGGACTCGGAGCGATAGTGATTATTCATTAGGCAAAGTAAACGACAAACATCGCTTCTCCTTCGCACACACATTATCAGAGCGAAATCTGTCTCCTCGTTTTGTGTGTGCGCGTGTGTTTTCACTCTCACTCACGGTTTCTCGTTCTTGCTCGTCGTCAGCTCCTCACAATCTCGGTATGAGTCAGCCTGTCCCTCAGTAGCTATACGCGCAAACACACACCTGTAGGCCTGTAGAGGGGAAAACCCTGTTGTAAAGGTTTGCGGTTAAACAACTAACCGTTACACACACAGTTTTCATATAGGGCTCTTTCAACCTCAGAGAAACTGAACAGATCAACAGCAGCGGTAAACAATGCTTAGAAATCTTGAGGTAAACGCATAACATAAAGGAAAGTGAAAAGTTAGTTAGGCCACTTTTGTGTAACGTTTTCTCACTGTCTTTCTCTTTCCCAGTGTGTAAATGGCTCACCGAAGCAAGGAAACCCTCTGGGGTCATGGAGCTTCTAGCCAGACAAATCACATCTTCTCCTGAGGACTCTTTCCGTTCCTCAAACCCAAGCTTACCATCAGCCTGCTCAGGTTCTGATCCTAAATGCGGCACTTTGCAAAAAGGAATGCGCACAAGTAAGGCCGCTTTAAATGGGAATTTCTTTACCGATCTAACGTCATCTCTGGTAGTTAGCCAGTTAGTTCCCCAAACCAACCCGGGAGCTAAAAGAAAACCAAGAATGCAAAGAAGAAATGCAGGAACGCAGTATACAAGTCGTATAAGCATTTCAAAAAATATTGCTAAGATAAGGTTAACTTAACCAACAAGCATCGTTATCTATAGAGTCATGAGATCATATACAGTATTCATAAGTGTGACAGCTCTCTCCTGAACCCCTGCTGAGACGTCTCACTGCTGATCCAGGATCAGAACCTCCCACTTGAACTTCTCCTGAGCTATTATTATGACTAGATATGACTGCTTTCTGATCAGTTTAAAAGGGCAAGTGCAACAACACCCCCAGTCAACAATATCACCCTTCATTGCATAAACATGTGTTCAGATGCTTGTACATATGAATAATGCACAAAGTCTTCTCTAAAACTATACTCCATCACTGATGCAGATATGCGCTGCTGCCTATCATTGTGTGTGAGATTTGCACACCAGATAATCTACATTAATTTACATTCATGCATTTAGCAGGTGCTTTTATCTAAAGTGACTTACAACCTATGCAAGACAGCTTAAATGTTTTAATTAGTATCATTAGGATATCTTACAACCACCTAAGAAGAATGATTATTATTATTTTAAAATTAGATTTTAAATATTATATTTAATTGTAATATTAGTTGGTTTTATAATAATAATAATTAAACATAACATGAAAATATAGTTTATTATGATAAACATTATGCTTAATTATTATATTCAAGTAATAAAAACAATATAAAGTTTTGGTCCTATACATTATTCTAATTTTTTTATTGATTATAGTGTTAATAATAAATAAAGTTAATCATTATAAATAACATATAGCAGCTAAAATAATAATAATAATAATAATAATTTGTTGTGTTTTTAATCATTTTTGACAATATTTTATTCCAGGAAACAAATGTTAACTTTCCAGGTTGAAAGTCGATAATATTATTATAATGTTATTATAATGTTAATATTATTATAACATTTTTGAATACCAGAAACAGAAAAAAACGTATATAATCTAGACTCTTCATAATGGAAGTCCAGAGCATGCCTAACTAAATCTCCTTATGGCGTGTCACTGGTTGACATCATATAATATATTATACTGTGTATAATATATTCACACCTATAGGCTGCATTATAAGCGACTGTTTAATGAGTCCCAACTGTACAAGCAACACTTCTCTTCTCTTTGTTCCACAGGTAAATCTACAACAGCCCCATCCAGCAAAGCCCTGCCGCAACTCACATTCAACTTCATAACCACTCAACTTTCAGAGTCACACAGTCATTCTGCTGAGGTGAAAATGTGTAAGTCGCTCCTGTTTTGCTAATAAACATGCACAATTAGCCAAAATGGAACAGCATTCCAAATCACAATTTGCTTGAAAGTATTACACAAGACTAAACTGTCAGGCTTGGGTGAAAAATCTATTTTTTTGGACGCTAATTATTGAGTGTCATGCATATATGGAGTTGGGAACAACCACTAGTCGGTCAGATAGCTATAGCATTGCAGTTCGAAAGGCAAAGCAGTAGCGGAGCTTACTTTGTCAGACAGCTACTCTGCAGCCCTGTGTGTTGGAATGCAAAAGTGATGTCTTCATGAACACATTAGAATGTCTTCTTCTCTCAAACACACACACACAATCAGACAAACATGCACACTCCTTGTTCGTAAAGGAACATAGATTATGAGGCCACGACATGCCAGCATGGCAAAACAAGAAGAACAAGAAGTAAACAAAGTGAAACCTACTGAAATGGCGACACTGTCTTTCTCTCTCCCTCTCTCTGTCTCCTCACACACCGTAGGTCTGAAAGTCTGCACCCGTCTTTCTCTTTTTCTCTTTAAAACGCTTTATTTGTCCCTCAACGCACACTCTTTCACTTCTCTCCTCTGTTCTCCTGAGCTTTCTTTGTCTGAGCTCGGTATTCCGCCAGCACTTGGAGAGATGGAGGGAGAGAGAGTGGAGAAGCAGGGAACTGCAGCCGCTCTGGAGAGGCAGTAGAAAGAGCGGGAGAGCGAGAGAGAGAGAGTGAGAGAGAGAGAGGAAGGGAGGGAGAGACACAGACAGACAGGGAGGAGGGGAGTGAGAGAGTTGGAGCGTAGGGAGGGAGCTGTGAGCAGAATGTGTGAGGCGGTAGAGAGAGAAGCGTGTGAGCCGGTCTCCAGAAGCGACGCGACACTGCAGCAGCAGCGAGTGTAGAGCATGCAGAGCCAGACTTACCCACCTCTTCTGACCGACAGACAGACAAACAGACAGCATGGACCCTTGGCTCAGGAGACGCACAGGCTGCTGGGCCAAAACACAAAAGGAAGAAGGAACTGTATCGCAAAATAAATAAAACCTGTCTGCCCGAAGCTAGAGAACAAAGGGCAGGCTGGAAATGTATAACCTTAATCAGTGTCTCCCATATTAATTCAGCCGTAGACAGTCTGTTTCTAGTCACTCCCTGCTCTGCTTTCCCCACTGACTACAGAGTCTACAAAGCCATATGAGTGCACTAGCGTGTGCAGCAGTGTGGGTGTCTGTATTTGATATAGAATATGAATTATGTGCCAGTAAAATGTGCCTCATTGAAAATTAAGCAAACACTGTGGTATACAACGGCTACGTCTGCTTTAAATCCCTGCTGACAATGGCTTCATTTACGAACACTTTCAATAAAATCTCAACTGATTTAGCTGAGTTCTATTTTTAATCAAAAACCAAGACAAAAAGGATGAGTGTGAAATTCCAGTGCTTTTCAAAACCGCTCAACCACTTTGACAGGATTTTAAAAGCATTTTAGGACAACCAACATTGTTATATCTCTCTTTTTGCAGATTCTGGAGATCCCCAAGTGGACAGTGCCCGGTGCTGAAACAAGGGGGAACACCGGACAGCTCCTGGTGCTGAAATGAACAACATACTGGACAGCTCCTGGTGCTGAAATAAAGCAGAGATTGCAGTTCATCTCAGAATTTTTTCCCTCCCAGTCTTCTCTCTACCCATGCAAGTAAACCCCACAAAAACAAGGCAGCCTGGTTGCCTCTCGACGGCGTAGCGCATATAATGGCAGCTGTCTTGGAAATGCCTCCCTAATCACGTTAATAGGTTTAATCAGTGAATTAGCAGCAGGAAAATGTCAGAGTGGCCAACAGAAAATGGAGAAGCTAATTAATGAAAAGGGAGAGTGTCTAAAATGCCGGTGCTGGGGACAGGCGTGAAGGGTGCTGTTCCTCATGGGCATTGCTCGAGTGGGGCCGCCGTGAAACGCAACCCTGTGGCAATTACGCATACGAGAGCAGACTCCCATTAGACGAAATGCATATGTACTTGGCTGATATCCCAGAACTCATGTCTGCTCTTTGAGTATTCCCGAGCAAGGCTAACCATTGTGACTATGAATGCATGTAGCCGGCTTTCTCAAAAGCGGGGAACATGCGACACGCGTCGTGCAATGTGCACGTGCCGTAGTGGGTTTCTTAGAATGGCCTACGCCTTGTCTGCTTGGAAAAACAGACCGATCGATAGACTCCGAACGCAGTCGTGAGTGTACACACAAACTCACGCACACACACACACATGCGAATCACACCAATAACGAGGCTCTCGTAGCCGCAGTGCTTTGAGGAGCCTGTCTGGACCCTCCGATCCAACAGATCTTGACGTTCTGCAGGAGATGGAATCAGAAATCACATTCTTAATCCTAAACCCGAGAAAATGAAAAAAACTGCTCTAGGACCAGGAGAAACAGGCTTTGTGGTGGGAAATGAGGAGACAGGCGGAAAGAGGCAGGGGGAACGAGAGCAGCCTCTGCCACGGAGAGCAAGGGATTTGGGGGTGGAGGGGGGGTCGGGGTGGGTGGAGGGAGGAAAGAGCGGTAATTAAAGGAGAAAGGCAGGGGAGGCTGGGAGGAGAGGAGACTGGAGGAGACATGTACACACGCACACACACACATACACGCTAAGGGAAAGAGCTGAGGCAGCGAGGGAGAGGAACGGAGGGGTGCAGACATGTCTTCCCTAGTGGAAGAGACAAATGCATTGTGATAGGCTGGGAAGCCTCATAGGAGCTGATTTATTTCCACAGACGGTGTGTAGGGCTGTGACACACTCATGCACAGACACACACATACACATGGGCCTGCTCGCAGCGACACATGCATAAAAATACATATATGAAGTATATGGGAAAACAACATTCGCATAACGGATATAAATTATCGGAGGCGTATAAAAACCGGTCTGTAACAAAGATGTAGATCTTTCTACGGATCTGTTTTCACGATTCTTTCTCTTTCCTCTCGCCATCTCCTTCATCATTAATCTCTCTGTAGGTCTCTGCCTCGCTTTCTCGCTCTCTCTCCTCGCTCGCTGCCAAAATTTGCTGTTGCAGAAGCGACAGAACGCGACCTTCCGTTCAGGCTGCGCCAAACGAGGAGCGCTCATCAGCCATGCAAATGAGTGTGCATTCATTAGCGCTGACAGATGGCCTGCTGGAGAGATGATGATGGAGGAGAGAGGAGGGAGCGTTTCTCACACTCATTTGCTGCAGAGAGGTGGAGAGAAAGGGTAGAGTGTGTCAGAGGTGTGAGGGGTTGGCTGAGGCAGGGTGGTTCAGATCCATTCACCGAACTGCCATCATCAGCTTTGGGTTCGGATACCATGTGACAGTGACAGGTGCTGGTCTTAGCATTCCATTGTGTGTGCGTGCGCGTGTTCGGAAATGTGTGTGAGTGTCTTCCTATGTCTGTTTCATCCACCATATTGCGTTTTTCTTACGATTATAGCTTGCGTTGGCTCGGTTATACTGTGAATGGTATTGGAGAAAGCATATGAAGCTTTGTAAACAGGAAGAGAATGTTAGACAGAACAAATGGAAAGTTTTTCTTTCAGTCTGTGTTGTTCTTATTTTAAGTGTACATAATGCATATGAAATGCACACCCACATACATTATATATAAGTATATATACACACATACAGTATGTGTATATGTACACAATGGTAGGTGGATAGACAAAATGTATGGATGGATGAATTAATGAATACATGGATGCATGGATGGATGGATAGGTAGAGCAATAGATTGACAGGGATGGATGGATGGATGGGAAGAGAACAATAGATAGACAGGGATGGATGGATGGATGGATGGATGGAAGAGCAGTACATAGAAATGTATGGATGGATGTTTGAAAGAGTGGGTGGATGAATGATGGATGGATGGGTAGATAGGTATAGACATGGATAGATAGGTGAATGAATGGGCAAAGTAAAAGATAGACATGGATGGATAGAAAGGCAGAGCGATAGATAGACATGCTGGATGGATGGATAGATAGATACACACACACAATGGTTTCTGTGATTTATGGGGACTCTCCTTAAGTGCAATGGTTTTTATACTGTACAAACTGTATATGTCATTGCCCTACACTGAACCTACACTTAAACCTACCCCTTACAAGAAACTGTGTGCATCTTTAGATTTCCAAAAAACACTATTTAGTATGTTTTTAAGCCTTTTGAATTATGGAGACACCGAAAATGTCCTCATAAATCACCTTCATATTGTAATACCTATGTCAAACCCACATCATTATACAAATTTGTGTCTTTATAAACCACATAAACATGCGCACACACACACACACACTCTCTCTCTCTCTGTCTCTCATGCCTGCACTATTGCCCTGTTTTTGTGCTACTGAACTTCACACATCAATCAGCGGTTTGGTGAAGATTCAGAACAAGGCAGTTGGAGAAGACAACACCTCTGTGTGTGAGAGATCGTGTTGTGTGTGTGTATATTTGTGTGTGTGTACATGCCTCTGCTACCTCCCAGATCCAGGCGTGTTTGAAGGCTATGGCGGTGTGACCTACTTTAACTGCCTGGCTTGAATAATGTATCTCGCGGAGACTGAGCGAGAGAGAGAGACAGAGATAGCGAAGAGGGGGCTAAGAGGCGTGAGAGAGAGAGTAAAATGAGTGCGAGAAAGAGGGAGAAAAAGAGCGTGAAAAAGAGAGTGAGAGAGAGAGGGAGAGGAGGAGGAAAGCAGAGAAACCCACAGCACAGTTTGTCATTCACACATCTCTGTCGATATGCCTCAGTGTCAACAAACAGTCTCCACCAGTGTGGAGTTAAAAGCAAAGCTGGAAAGAGCGAGAAAGAGAGAATGAGGTAGGGAGAGAAAGAAAGGGCGTTAGTGCAGGGTTCAGATATGAGAAGAAAGCCCAGGTCTTTAACAGTCTGCAGTGCAGCCGCTTAGCTGGAGAGGAAGGGAGGGGGGCGCAGATGGTTCGCAAGCATCCACACGAATGCTGCTTTATCCAGCACCTCCTTGTCACCTTTGTAACACAAATTCCTCTATAAGTTCTCTACTGTAAAGACCTGCATAGACTAGTATGAATTTCAAGGCTGGTCTTGCTGTAGGACTGTCATAGCTATGTTGTTCATTTTGTTGGTAAAGCAGGTCCACCAGCATCACCTTTCTGATGAAGATGATTGACCAAGGCACACCACAATCTCAGCCATCTTGGTGATATTTTTAAACCTGTATAGGCAACAACTCTGCACTCCTTATACAAATGGCACGGGTGGCTATCATGAGATTTTTGTAACAATCTTCAGGTCAAGAACATGCCTTTTCTGGGCTTCTCATTTCTAAACCCTGTCCACTATCCAAAACACATGCCAGTCGTTTCAGAAGATCTGGAGTAAGAAAGACAACACTCTCTTATCGCTTGTGCTAGTTTCAAGTGCTAGCTACATTCAACCTGTTTTGCAAAATTTACAGAAAAAAAGGAAAGCATTTTGCATAAAGCCTGGAGCATATATTTAATTTAACCCCAAGCTCTCGAGCCCCTCCCTGGGTTTGTCTGCTATGTGTGAAGAAGGTTTAAGCAGCACCATGGAGTCTTATTCAATAGCCATATGTGCTCAAAAGCTGTAGGTGCACACTGACTAATACATGCGGTGGCTAATTGGATAATTGTGTTAATGCCGCTGACTCAGTCTGTTGATTGTGTGTGAGATTCTTGCCCACGGTGTTTAGAGGTGAATGAATGCAAGGTTAAAGAGCTCAAAATGACCCGCGTCATCCGTCTGCAACCGAGAGTGCTAAAGGGTCTGTCTGTTTTTCTGGTGTATATGATGATGTTTATAACAGTCTGAAAGCAGATTAAATGTAAATTTAATTTAAAGGGGAAGTGCGTTGTTTTTTATATAATAATTTAACATGCATGCATGAGATAATTACGTTTTTTTTTTTTCTCCAAACACTGGACTGAAGAGGCATTTGCAGTATTTGTGAAATTCTGCACAAAATTATGGGTTCAGTAACATTTATTATAGTGCTGGGAAAGGATTACTTGTGATTAATTGAATTAAAAATAAAAGCTTTTGTGTACATAATATATGTGTGTATACTTATTATGTATATACAAACATGCATGTATATAATTAAGAAAAATTGGCTATGTTTATATATTATATATATTATTTATATATAATATAAATTCCATTAATATAATTATATGCATGTAAATATTTTCTAAATATATACTGCATGTGTGTGTCTTTATATATACATAATAAATACACACAATACAAAAAATATGTTTATTTTGGATGCATTTAATCTTTGCCCAGCACTATTCTTCTTCTTATTATTATATTAAATTCATACTTTTTACTTTTGTACAGAAAACATGCAACAAATTGATTAAAAGTGCTTTTTACATTGTTATATGTATATATACATTTACATTTTATAAATATACAGTGGGTTCGGAAAGTATTCAGACCCTTTTAAATTGTTCACTCTTTGTTATATTGCAGCCATTTGCTAAAATCATTTAAGTATTTTTTTCCCTCACAGCACCCCATATTGACAGAAAAACACAGAAATTAAAAAAAGAAAAACTGAAATATCACATGGTCCTAAGTATTCATTTGCTGTGACAATCATATATTTAACTAGTCCATTTCTTCTGATCATCCTTGAGATGGTTCTACACCTTCATTTAAGTCCAGTTGTGTTTGATTATACTGATTGGACATGATTAGGAAAGCCATAGACCTGTCTATAAGACCTTACAGCTCACAATGCATGTCAGAGCAAATGAGAATCATGAAGTCAAAAGAACTGCCTGAAGAGCTCAGAGACAGAATTGTGGCAAGGCACAGATCTGGCCAAGGTTACAAAAACATTTCTGCTGC
>JAUMHP010000079.1:3016883-3036453 GCA_032361065.1 Enteromius trimaculatus | reverse complement strand
CGACCTCCTTTGCATATTTCTGCAATTCCCTGTATTGTTCATGGCTGAACTCCAGGTGGCGCTTATGATCACCATAAGTTTTTCCCCAGGAGTTTTTGGTAGTATATGGACGCTCCAAAGCTCGTTTGTTAAATTTAAACTCTAATTCACTCTTCTGGAATTTGGCACAATCAGCCCCACACTCCTAGGAAGGTAGATATAAAAAGGAAAAATACAGAATCATGATCCATCTCTTAGTAGTCCTCTAGGCTCCTACAATCCATTACTGATGTCATTTGTTGCTACAGGAGACGCTACACTTCAGCTCTCTGCAGACAATTTCCCACACTGAAATGTCAAATTTGCATTATTTTTTCCAGTGCTTCCAGTGTGATATTGAAAACAATCAAAATGTTGTTAGTAATAGTTTAGAAAGGCCATGGTACATTTCCAGGGAAGTAATGTTATGTTAAATACATAGCGTGTGATATGAAAATAATATAATTCAGAAATATGTAGGCCTATCAATATAAAAAGTGTTAACTTCAATTAAACAACGTATGGACACTTAGTCTCAAGTAGCTATAGATACAAAAGTGTGTGTGTGTGTGTGTGTGTGTGTGTGTCCGTGCTGTGTGCTGTATTCTCACCTCAGGTTTGAAAACATTTGGTCGCCAAAGGCAGCGGCGAGTTGAAGCGCAGAAGAAAGAAAGGAGAGATAGCGCGCGAGCGAGCGTGAGGGGGAAATTGAAAGCAGCAGCTGGCGGTGGGAGTGAGATCAGCTCGGGCAGGAAGCATTAAATCTGAGTCTTTAGGGGTTCTGCAGTCTGTGTGCCGCTCGCGTATATGCGTGTGAGTGGGACGATAAAGGAGCCTCGTAAACCGGCGCTTTAACGACACGCTGCGCTCGTTAAACCCGACAGCAGCCAGAGCGACGATCTGCAATCAGCTCACGTGCGCGCTCTAGAATTCAACCAGAGCTCTTTCTAGAGCACTTTGTTTTTTAAACTATGATAGTTTCCGCTACCCTGTTTTATATGTGAGTATATTGTTGTTGTGTTTTTTTTTAATTATGACCATTATTTCCATTACAAACAGTAGTATTTGTATGGCACCCCAAGCTCACTGCGTTTATTATTTATTTGATCAAAACTGTAATAGCTATATATAGAGAGAAAGAAAGAGAGAGAGAGTAAATAATTGTTTGTTTTAATGTAATTTGAAGTGCAGTCTAAATTATTCCTGATGCATCGTTTTTCCAGTCCTCAGTATCAAATAATCCTACAGATACAATTATAATATGCTGATTTTAAGCTCAAGAAATATTTCCTATTATTATTATCAACGTTCAAGACAGTTGTGCTGCTTATATATTGGTGGAAAACGCGCTTCTTTATGATTCTTTGATGAATAGAAGGTTCAAAGGAACAGTATTTATTTAAAATATATATCTTTTGCAACATTACAAAATACTTTTGAACAATTTAAAATGTTGCTAAATAAAAAAAATACATTTCTTTCAAAATCATAGTTGTGTGTGTCTGTGTGTTTTTCATAAAAAAAAAATAATTTTGTTGTTAGACACGTCATAAAAGCTAACTACGCATAAGTATAGAATTGCAATAAGTTTCGATCAATTAAGGATCACTAGGTAGATAAACAATACAAATCCCATTTTGTTATACTTTGTGAGATTTAGAATATTTCCGGCAAAACGTCAGCAGGTTTTTGCCACTAGCTAGGTCAGAAGCACACAGAATATCACAAAGGTTTCTCAGCTTCAGTAAAGTACGCTTATTGTTTATAGGGGTTGACCGAGAAAAGCAGAGATTTTCAGAGGCGCGGGCTGTGTATGCGCGTGTGTGCGTGCAATAATACAGAGAGGCCTCTAATGCAGTCACAGGGGAGTTTCCAGAGGGACCGGCCCCTCGCGAAATTCATGTCAGTGCTCGAATTTACTGCCAAGCACGCGGTCCGCCCCTCCTCCTCCTCCTCCTCCTCTTCATCCCCCTGAGCGCTTTTCTTCTTCTCTTTGCTCTCGCCGCTCAAGTAGCCTGTAACGCAAACATGCTGTGGGCAAGAGGCGTCAGGGATTTTGAAACGGTCGGGAAAGGCTCTGGTACCAGTTTCGTGCACACAATGTCAAGGCAATTAACAATTAATGGGCCTCGGTTATGAACCAGGTGTTGCTGGATACACAACACTGGCTTCCCTGTGAAATATTGTGGTGACAGTTTATCACGAGACGCCATTAACTAACACTTTATCAATCTGAACCCACCAGTGTTTAATATTGAATCAAAAATTGCCATTTATTAATCAAAATGTCTAAAATTTGAATGCAACAAATATTATATGGAATATAAGTATTCCAGTTCTGATTCACCTGATTGGTCAGTACTGCAGCTGTGTGAAACTCTACAATACATTTTGTGAAAAAAAAAAAAATAATACTGTTAGAGCGCAAAAAAAAAGAAGTCTGGGCTGAGTTTTTGCAGCCAGTTCCAACATATTTTTACCTTTTCATTGCACAAAAATAGTTTTTTTGCTATAATGCTATTTTAAAGGTTGCTAATATTGCTTTATTGCTTTACAGGTTTACATGTATGCAAGGTCAAAAAACACTTTAGTTTTCTCCAAAAATAGTTTTAATTTTACCCCGTTTCTAATTTATTCGTAAACGACTCGAGTGAAGCAGTTCGAATAATCTAAACCCCGCCTTTCCGAGAGCCCTCACTGCTGTGATTGGTCAGATGGCGCAGTCCTTTATGATTGGTCTACCGCTACAGCGTGTGTCGGAAAATAAAAGCCCATTGCCATAATTGCCATAACCATAACATATAAGTTGTTCGCGACATAGAATGGGCGGGCATTATGCAAATATGTTATATAGTGACGTGTGGCCATAACAGAAAAAGATTCGAATTGCTGACGACTCGTTTAGGCGAATGTGAGCCGAAAAGACAAAAACTTTTATCTTTTACATATATCATGCACTGTCGGCGTCACAACCTCGCAGATAGTTTATGTTCACATGCAGCTAAATGACACGCTGCATGAAAGATCATATTTGAAAAGGCACAATAGGGGCACTTTAAATGCAAAAATGCATTCTGTGTCCTTATTTATATGTCATGAACATACTCTGAAAAAAATTATCATTTACACATCCTTTGAGAAATTTTAACCAAAGTATGTGTATCGGGCCTAAATCTTTCCGCACTAAATAAATAACTAGTAAGGCATGGTATGCCACCTATATCCACAACGTATTCACACCTTGTCATGCAAAAATTGTTTTAATTAACCAAACACTGAAGCACACTACACACGTGTGATCTATCAATTAAAATCAAGTCCTTTTTTAATACTTTGCAGGTTTGCTGCACATATGCACCGCTGTAACTCGCGATGCACGGTTTGAATACACACTTGGTTACTTGCTTACTAACCATCCTTCATCAAAAACCCGAACTGCACATCAAGGCATACACACAGCAGGGATAAACCTTGTGCTGTTGACTCTGCAGCCGCAGAACGGCGTATTTGCTCACTGGAGTAGGGGTGGAGTGATGAATGTGTGTGCGTACGGGGCCCCGGTCAGGCTGCGCTACTCGGGCAAGACCAAGAAAAATAGTCTCCTGGGATTGCAGAGAGAGAGGGAGAGAAGCGCAGGAAAGCAGAAAAATGGTTTATGATTTGAGGGAATCTTTCTAACAGCTGGACCTTTAACACTGGCCACGTGTTTTGAAGATGTGGATGCCCCGCAAATGCCCCAGATTCCGTGTTTTTGAGGCTTCAAACGATAATGCATCAAGTCGGCATAATCCCGCGTAAACCTCTGAAAAAGCACTGGAGGTAGAGGAAACATCTCTCCAGAAATGGCCCTCGAAGGCTGATTGTGCAGATAAAGAGGACAGGACAAAAGATCTGAGCAGTAAAAAACAGTAAGAAAAAGTGTTATTTCAAACGTCATTCAGGTTTTAAATCCCTTCTTAGAGTAAGTGAACACCCCGTGGAGAGCCAAACATGATGGAGCTCTCTGGAACCCGGAGGCCCTGACAGGTCAAAGTGTCAGCCTGCGTTCGGCATTTAAACAAAGAGAGCTTTTTTTTTTTTTTTCTTGTGGATAGCAGCCCCGAGGCTGTTGGGATAGAGCTGGGACTAGGGTTACGGACATGATAGTGCTCCGAATGTTTACAAGCTCTGCGGTGACTATTAAGCAGGATAAACAGGTCCAGTGCTCTTAAAAATAAAGGTTCTTAAAAGGTCCTTCGGCAGCACTTGAACAATTCATGTATAAGAGTACCAAAAAAGGTCACATTATAGGTTGTTCAGACATGCGAAATGGTTTTCAAAAACCTAGACAATACAAAGCTCTTTGAGGAAACTCTGAAGAGGTTTTCCAATGAAATCAAGCAGTGAAACCATTTTGTTCTGAAACCTTTACTGGAGACAATTTGAGCAGTGTTTCCAGAGGGTTAGCAGCTGAGCAATGTTTCTGGAGACTTGTGGTAGCTGTTCTGAACGGTTTTTAGGGCGTTGCAACGTAGTTTCTAATGCGTTCTGGGTGGTATCTAGGATCTTGCTAGGTAAGGTGACCAGATATGCCACTTCCTGGGAACACGTTCTGCCCAGGGCTTTAAAAATGCTGAAAATAACCAGGTTTTGGTTGTTTGCGCTGAGCTGATCGATCGTTGTATGACATCTAAGTACCATGAGAGCTATAGAGAGCAGAGCAGACGGCTCCTTATGCTCCTTATGAGTTGTTCTCATGGTACTTTGATGTCATAACGATCGGTTATTTTAAGCAAGCTGGAAATCCTGTGCAGATCGTGTCCCCAGAAAGTGGCACATCTAGTCAGCTTATTGTGAGGGTGGTTCTGGGTGGTTTTAAGGGTGTTGCTATGTGGTTTTTAGAGTATTTTGAGTGTTGTTACGTGAGGGTGTTCTCAGTGGTTTCTAGAAGAGCTGTTCAATAAATCAAAATACAGTTTAGATTTCGGCCTCCATCAATTTTGAATATACAATAATCGAGATAAAATGATTATTGCGCCCCATTGAGCCTCCTTTCCAGCGAGCGCTTTCACTCCTCCTTAAAAGCCCAATTTCATGTGCAAATCAGTAAAATTATGTGACATGGCTTTTTAAAAAATGAGACATGATGGATTTAAATTCATTAGATTTGTTCATGTTTTTACTAGTGCAAAAGAAACTCACGCTCAGCCTTTAGGACAATTTCTGCGCGTGAGCTCAAAGAAAGAACAGAACACAGACACATTATCGTTTAGCTCAAAGTGTATGGTCAAATACATGCAAAAATGTGTCACATTGCAGAACTGAGTGATTATTCACAAAAATGTAATAAGTGAACATAAATAGTTGAGAATGAAAATGTGTACATAACAGTAAACTGGATCCGTGCAGCTCTTAAAGTGACAGCAGGCTGTATTCTTGCTGCTGACTGTGTGCTTAATGTTAATTAAATAAAAATCACACATGAGTGAAAGACTTTTCAATTCTCTTGACCGAAGGACTTTTGTAGCTTTAATAAGAAACAAAGAAAACTTAATTCAGGTTAATTTTAATTATCCATGAAATGTCTATGAAATTCCTATTCGTTTTTTCATCCACCAAGTGAAAGTGAACACTTAAAAAATAACAGCACTCTCCCCTTAAAGAGGCCTCAACATCTATGGCATCATTGAAATTCAACACTTAAATTCTGAAAAAAAAAAAAATACAATAGCTTTTTGCTGTGTGGTCCAGAGAAGTACTGTTTGAATGCAACAACTGTGAGTTTTCTATAGCGTGAACATGGCAATACAAGGCAAGCAAGGCCGGAGAAACGAGAGGATGTTGTGCATTTCGTTGTCCTCCCGCTATCACATCTGCTACCCCCTCCTCCTCCTCCTCCTTTCTGGCTTGTATTCATCTGAGAGCAGTCGAGATTGCGCCAGTGGCTTCTTCAGGCGGCCCACATGACCGTGTTTATAGACGCGGTCTCAAGGTTGCTGCCCCTGACGCACATTCACACACATACTAGTCGTAAACGCGCCTGTACACACACAAACCACTCAGGGAGCGAGAATAAAACTGCACAGGCAAAAACAGAAACGAGATTTTCTTTCCCTCGTGGGATGAAAGTAGGGACGACACAAATCTTTTTAAACCGACGCAGCCCAGAAAGGTCGGGTAACACTCCAGTGGGGTAATTAGTCAGCGTGTGTGTGCGCGCAAGAGCATGAAATTGGAGTGTGTGCTCAGATTTGTCGATAGCCAAATGTGCTTGGACTGTACAGTCTAAAAAACATCTGACCGTCTCGTGCACATAATATTCGTGCTTCAAAGATGGCATGGAATCAGACTCTACTGTAGATTCTTTCTTAAAGTGCCCCTATTATGGCTTATGAAAGGTTTATATTTTGGTTTCAGGAGGCCCCAACAACAGGTTGATATGCATGCAAGGTAAAAAAAAAACACGTAATATGCATTTATTTTTTTACCTTATTTGCTCAGATACTCCTAAAGAGTTGCTCAAAGTTTCACCCCTCCTTTTCGTGATGTCAATCTGCAGTGATTGGCCCAATTGGTCGATTTCATTTTCCATTTTATCCTACCTGAAACAACCCAGTCTCGCGGCAGTTTGTGATTTAGTCACGTAATTTAATTAAATTTATTTTAATCTATTTATTCATGCCAGGGACACGTTTATTTCGTAATTTTCGAAATATTGCATTGATTCCATTGGATGCATCTTAGTTTAAAAAACATGCTGGACTTACGAAAATAATGAAATAAACGTGTCCCTGCCACCAATAAATACTGGGTAGGCCTGAAATAGTGCTGCTAGTGTATAGCATTCACAGGAAACAGCTATTTTATTTTAACGCTGCAAAAGCACCCCCTAGTGGCAAATAATGAATTAGCATTTTCATTCAGACCAATGTGAAAATAAAGTTTTCTGTGCATGCAACAAGTGGGCGCGCATTTTTGCTATTATTTCAAGGTCAACGCTTCAGTGATTCGCTGTCAACTCTTTCTTTTGCGAGACAATAACTTTATACTTGGTGCACTTAATTTGCAGAACGTATTCGTTCACTTAGAGCTACGTTATACACTACCTGAAAGGTAATTTTCCAAAATCCTTTAAAGCTCATTCTTGGACTTTCATGTTATTTAAATAAAACAGTTTGCAGCTCTATAGTCCATATATATTAGTGTTAAAGCTAATTTATCTGCTTGTGCACCCCTGATCATTCACAAATTATATTTTCCGCGTATATACACACATTATATTTATATATATTTATAGCCAAGAAAATAAAGCAAAGGTAATGATGACATCACCCTGCACTAAACAGATTTTCATCCAATCAAACGCTCTGTAAAATTAGAACGTCCCTTTTCATGTTAGAAACTGGAATCGACTAGCAAATATGAAATAAACCATTCTTCATGGCTGTAATGTAATTAAATGTTAATTTAAAATAAACAGAGACGAGGGTTTTGATGGGCCCCGCCCCAAACGTCCTGTTTCAGCAGGAAGTACAAACAACACAGGACTTAAAGCTGCAGTTACCAAGCAATTTCGTGCAGCCTCCAATTAGAAGGTCATTCTAGCACAGTGAATGTCTTTTCTAAACACATGCGCAGATGT
The DNA here is from genome assembly GCA_032361065.1 of Enteromius trimaculatus. Classification (NCBI taxonomy): domain Eukaryota; kingdom Metazoa; phylum Chordata; class Actinopteri; order Cypriniformes; family Cyprinidae; genus Enteromius; species Enteromius trimaculatus. The sequence continues at coordinate 3,028,814 of JAUMHP010000079.1, read as the reverse complement.
GTATATTATGAAGATTGTTGTGAGTGAGCTGTAATGACGTACAGGTGGATCTGGCCGAGTGTGTGCGTGTTTGTGCGCTAGACCTGATTTATAACTGCTGCTGGAGGCGTCGCAGCGTGCAGAGAGTTTCCTGCAACCTGAGACCCGACTAGCGTGTGTTCTCTCTCTCTCGCTTTGGCTGTGTGCCCGCGTCCTTGTTCCAGCTCGCCACCGCTCACGCCTTCAAGCCACGGCTGCTGCCAGCATCTGACTGCACAGACAGATGGCAAGATCACAGTTACCTACTGGAGAGCACAACTCCTACACGATCCGCGAGTGTGTGTGAATGTGTGAGATACAGAGGAAACTAAAAGAGCGGCTCCTGACGGAGTTAGGGGCCATTCACTCATGACATGCTCTTTTGCTATGTTTGTTTGCTGGTGTTTCTGAGATGTGGATGTGAGAAGTTTTGCCTCACCTTTAAAGCACATGATAAGGGATATCACATGACCAGCAAAAGCAATACCCTACGGAAAAAACCTGGTTAGGTGTCGTTTGAAGCTGGGATGCTGGTTTAAGCTGGTCCTTTGCTGGTCTTAAGCTGATCGGACCTGCTTAGGACCGGCACATGACCAGCTAAGGACCAGCTCAAACCAGCATCCCAGCTTCAAAACATACTTTACCAGCATATGCTGGGTTTTTTTTAAACAGGGTAGATCTATCACAATGAGTTTTATCACAAACAACAAAAGTTCAAATGTGATTTAATACAACAGTTTCGTAAAACATTTACAAAATATTGTCTGTTTTGCTTAATTTTGCTGGCAATATTACCTTTAAAGCCACCGCAGAACTTTGAACGAATCAAATGAATTAATGGCACCAAATTCTGGGCCCTGTGCACAAGCAGTGGCCATGGGCCCCCCTGTAAGCTCAAGGTTCACAACTACCTACGACACCATTTAATACATCAATCAAATGATGCATTTACCCAAAAATTAGCATTTACATTAGTTAACAACATTTATTGTGATCTTGAAATTATATTTAAAGCTGAATAAAATTCCCCCCACTTGGGGCCCTGTTAATTTAGTCCCACTTTTCACCCAACTACGACGCCCCTGATCCATTGTGTGTCCGCCCAGTCAGGTGTACATGAAAGTAGTCGATATTTATGCTATTCAGTTTATATAAAGCTAAATTACTCGTCTTATCCTTATTAAAAAATGATGGCATACCGGAGGATTTTGACCAATTCACTAAAAAGAACCGGTTCAAAACAAGAGTCGGACATCGCTGGTCGCGCAACATGCTATAGAAAAGTGTTTGCTATTTATTGTCTTTCTCTTATCGCATTCAATTCAGACTGAGAGCTAAAACGTCATTTTATATTTGCCATAGCGCTGTGGAAAATGTAGGCGTTCAACAGAACCGAATGTCATGAAAATCATTCGGTTCCACTATATTTTCTCCAATTCCGATTCCCAGCCCTGCTCACACGACCAACCGCGTCCAAAAATGTCAACCGTGTCTCATTCTTTGCGTATTCTCTTATCCTCATATGCGTGTCCTTTGTGTATTCCCCAAAAATATCGGCATACACGTTCACCAGCCCCCACTTGCCGGCACGCACACACACTCGAGGGCAGCAATATCCTAGCAGAGATCGCGCTGAGCTATTAGAGCGCGCCGCTGAGGCCCCGAGAGACCGGCGCTCTCTGATTTCCTTTCGCAGCGCAGAATAATGCAATCCTTTCAGCCTCTCTCCCTCGCTTGCACGCTCTCTCTCTCTCTCTCTCTGAGAGCTGCATGCGGCGCTCTGAAAGGCCCTTCGCAGAATTAATTAGTGTAGAGGTTACCTAATCCGCCAGAGAGCGTTTTTCCTGCCTGCCCTCAAACCAGAAATGTGCGTGTCCACGCCAAACCTCTCTCAGAGATGGGCACAGCATTGACCCTTGGAACACACACACACAAAACCTTCCGACAGCTGCAATAAAGTGGATGCCCAGTCTGCCCCTGAATATAACACACCCTACCCAATGCTGTCCGTGACATCGTTTACATTGCACTGAATATGCCTTTTTCAGAAGTATAGTATGCCAAAAATGAACAGTATGAGTTTAATGTAGCCTATAAACAAGTCGCTACTTTTTTAAGAGTCTGAAGTAGTCATGATATGGGCTATGTAGCTATTCCATGAGGCCACGTAAGAGGAACCAAAATAGGTTATAGGACTACATAGATGTAGTTTATGGACACAATGCTATGACATACAAACATTATTTGGTGTAAATGTAAATTCTTTAGGGTTTATCGAGACTTTTCAGTGTTTGGTCACAATAATGGCAACAACATTAAGTCTGGAAGTAAACTTTCCATTAATTTTCACTATAGGGAATTTGGTTTTTAAAGATAACTTGAATAATTTTTAACAATAAACATTTAAAGACAGACTTGATGTGAGCTCCGAGGCTGTTATTCTGTGCTTTTCCTGAAACCATTTCTGTTCAAATGTTTTATTTAAGTAAACTTTGTGTTGAAAATCTGCATTATCCATGATGCTGTGCAAAAATTCTACCAAAAAAGTCTATGAATGAGTCATAGCAAGCAAATGTTCAGATCTTATATAAATTGTTGCATTGAATTACAAATTAATATTGCTTTTATTTTTAAATGAATATTGCTATGTTTTACGGGTAATAGCCACACAATTGTTGCGTCAGAACCATAGACTGTTAAAAAAATGGACGTAGTGTCCGTGACGTCACCCAAAGTTTTCTAAACTGTCAGTACACGATCCATTCCACCTGCACGATCCGTTTTGCGTTTGCGTAATTACGTGGTAGAAAATGTCACGGTTTCTCTACATTACTGGTGTCACACAAAGCATATTTTTGTATTTTTCATTTAAGAGTTCACGGCCGGTCTATTTTGATGTTTTTAAATGTAGCTTACGCTAAGGATTTCGATGTGTTTACATAGTTGGCAATCCAAAATAATAAAACGTGTCTTTCTGTCACCGCAACCCTTCAGTTTCCCCCATATTCCCCTTTGCAATTAATTGCTGTATGGCATTAGGCCTACTCGTGTGTTTTTTATTTCATTTTTTATAAAAAGCTGCTAATATTAGAATGTGGCTATATAGGCTTTATCTATCTATATAATCTAAATGGGGAAAATATTCCCTTTAATGGTGTTTACAGCAAAAAATAAGAACATAAACAGAGGTGCGCAAGCGTGGAACAGATCATGGGCCGCGCATCACTCTCGAATTATTGAAAATGGGCAAATAGGCGGAAGCTGGTTGATAAAACCACGCCCATCTAGCGGCAATCCACCTGTCACTCAAGTCGCCCTTAATTATGCAGAAATGTAAGGTTTAATATAAGTCAAAAGGATGAGTTATATAAAAAAACACCCCCCTCACAGTTGTCATGAAGGGTAACATTAGCTTGACCAAAATAACTTTTTGAACCAGGCTGTAAACATGTTTTTTTCTGTTGTAAAGGCACTTTAACACGGGGAGCCTTCAGCGGCCAGTTGATGAATTGCAGTTTTAGTCACTTCCGTGTTGACTTCACAATAGCGAAGGTCAGAACGCAGCTACACAATGCATTCTCAGCTTTTTCCACAAGAGGCGCTGTAACCGGAAGTAGCATAAACTGGAAAGTTACTGTCATGGCTGAGTAACATATTGAAAATAATCTTGTTTAGCAGGTTAAACTTCAACTATTGACAACTACCTGAGGTTTATGCCACCAGGAGAATCCACAAATAACTTAATATTACGCTTCTCCTTATATATATATATATATGCTAATAAAATATATTAAATATCTAATAAAATTAAATATATAACAACCACTATTAGAAATAATTCAAATATAACATATGTGTATAAAATCATTTTATGTCAGAACAGGGTAAATAAAGCGTTGCGTCAGTGCTGACAAGGTGTGAGGCGGACGCATCTGTGTGTCTCCGCGCGCTCTGATAGTCGAGTCCCGTCAATGTCACAGCTCTGACTAATAGATAAAGAGCGGATTAACCGTCGTAACACGGAACCCGGGGAGGGGGGAGGGTGTAATTACCAAGCCTAATGTAATTTAATTGTTTTTTAATTAGATGGCCACATTTCTTCCCTGCAGTCCAGCTTCCACAGCGCTCGGCCGCATGTGGCTCTGTCCGCAGTCCTCAATTACGCTACACGCAACATTTGAGCTACATTTGACACATCAGAGAGCTAGAAATTGTCAGTGACATATTCATTTCCATATTTATTTACAAGAACAACGTTTATCAATGTTCATCCATTTAAGCGCCTTGCTTCCCCTGTGATGATCTTAATATTTATATATTTCCTATCAGATTTTTTTATTATGTTTAAATAGCCTATTAGGATTAGGTCGTACATATTACTGCATTTATAAAACTTTAATTGTTTAACGTTTTAAAAAAGTTTTTTGTTAAGTCACCGCCAATTGTGGTACTATCAGTGCGCATTTCTTAGTTTATTGCGTCAGCCTACACAGATTTCCAGCTCTTAACAACAAATGCACACGTCATGTGCAAACAAGCTGTCCATGTTTTTAATCGCTTATTTAAAGAAAAAAAAAACACACACACACACACACACACAAAAACAGCTAAAAAAAAAAAAAACTAATCGTGACCACTCAGAAACGGGGAGTAAAAATAAAAGCCCTTTGTGTGAGATTAACTAGAGTAATTAAGACCTACCTCTTCAGTTCAACCAGTTGAACGATCCCATCTGAAAATAGACCACTAACAGTCCATTACTGTGCCTCAGATGCAAAAAATGATGCGCCTGAAACATTTAAAAAGGTCATTCTCCCAAGTTGCTGGAGGAGTTTTATATTATTAGCTTTCGCGCGCTTTTCGCCTATCATTAGCTTTACAGGCGCTTACAATCACAATGAATCATAATGGCTGTCAATATCCAAAAAAAGACCAATACACCAATTTAAAAAGAACAATATTAGGACAGAAAAACATTGTGTCCCAAAGAAGAGAGCATATATGGATAGCGACATGAAGATATTTTCACTGTTGGTCCTAGGCTTTCAAGATATCTGATGTAAATTAATTGACCAAACCCATCTCGGCTGTTTATCGCAATATCACATCTGCAGATTATATCTCTTAAAATCTTAATAAACAATGCCACCTGAAGTCTCTCATGTTACACAATTTAAACATCATGTAGTACCGAAGAGTTCCATTTCACTAAATATATTGGATTTCTTCCACATCGTGGATATTTTTTCTTCAGCTATTGCAGATTTGATGACGTTTTGGGACACAGGAAGCAGGTTTGATTTGGTTTTCTTTTGGGTTTCGCCCACATTTGGGACGCAAACAAATGACGTCCTAATTTGAATGTCCGTACGCCTGTGTACACTTCTACAAACAAGAAGGTGTTTCAAGTTAGTAGAAAGAAGTGGGACAAATACATTAAAGTTAAGGAACGTAAACCAAGCTTATGTCCGTATTGCCATCAGACGCAGAAAAAACCTCCCTCACTCCAGCCTAAGGCCTCTAATTTCCGGCGAACTCTTCATTTCCTGTTTTGTCCAGCAGCACAGGATGTGGCTGTCTCTCTCTTCTGTTGTATAGGGCTGATCTAATGGCAGAAATGTCGCTATGGAATTTAGACCTTAATCTCCGATTATGGTGATAAACATGGAGGTTTAATAATCTGTTTGTGCACGAATTAATCAGAGCAGCCCTATAATCTCATGCTCAATTCAGTCTAACAACATGAAATTATATTCTCAAAACATGTTCACGTGTACCGTCACATTTTAAATAACTCAAACCTTTACCCAAGTGTATGTTTTTGATATAGCAAGCACAATAACATCAGTAAGTAAATAGGTCCAATTTAGTCTTAATTTTACTAATATAAGAAGCACACAAGATGTACACAATCTTTTATTGCCATTTATTTAAAGGAACTTTTTTTTTTTGGTAAAATATAAATACAAATGATAGCGTATGTAATTACAAAGTCCGAACACTTCTCCAAAAAACAATAATAACACACATCAGAAACAAGTTACTGAAATAGTCAACCCGTTATTTACAAGTTCAAGCAGGTCTTTGCCTAACAAAGCGTCAGATTAGTATTTTACAATTACTTTAATATCTTACAAAGAAAAGCCACGTTAAAATATCTTAATTTCTACTCATAAATAAGTGACTTAGTCAAAGCAACAGCTTGCGTACGGAGTACGGGACAGCTTTGTAGATTAGAGTTTAACACGGGAGACTGAAAAAATCCCACACTGGTTACTGGTCAACACCATAAAAACGTCTACTCCAGGCGAGGAAAATCGCTGACGAAGTGCGCTAATTAACTCTTGATTAACCGAAGGAGTTTCCGGCCTCTGTAAATCCTCTAACGTTGACATCACAATTAAAACCCCATTTCAACCCGATTATGTATTTACAACATCGTAACTCCAATTATAAAATAAAGACCTGACTAAACAAGACAAAAAAGGCAGCGCATATATATATATATATATATTTATATTTATATATATATTTTTATCTATTTATAATACACACAAATAAAATACAGTGACTGTATATATACTTCTATTCCCATTTAGAAAACATCTCTTAGATGAAAGAGTTCTTCGTTGCGAGCATGGCTTCATATCTCAGGGTTAGCCAGAGACAGTGTTCCAAATCTCAGGTACGTCCTCTTTCCATATCTGCAGAATGTACACTATGTACAGGTTTGCATCGTCACCAGGAGGATTAGTATGCGAGTAGAGCGCAAGAGATGATCCGAAACCTTCTCGAAGCCAAACAGAAAGATCAGCTGCACTGGGACCCAATTTCGCCTTTGGCTACCAGTCCAAAAGTTCCTTGAAATGTCAAGAACTGCCTCAGAATATCCTTTTTCTTTTGCTTCTAGTTCTCCACAGGTCTCCACGGGTCTGTCCAAGAGTCAGTAAGAGTGTGCGTGCATGTTTAGAAGCTCATGAGCGTGGTCTGGATATTGGCTCCCAATGGTCGTCCAAGCATTCGAGCGACGACCCCAGCAGCGCTACCAGCTCGGCGCTGATTTCCACCAGATCCAAGAGTTCCTTGCTGTCGGGCATGAATCCCTCGAGCTCCTCCGGACAAGAGAACAGCTGACTCAGAGACGCTTGCTTGTAGAATTCCGCCTCGGCTATAGTCACTACTTCGATGTGCGTGAATGTAGCACGGAACGTTCTGGCAGACATCTTCAGGCGCTTGAGAACATCTGAGAGCAGCAACCAGTTTCTAGGTCTGAGAAAAAGAATGAGAGTAAGAGGTTAATTGACTGAAAAAGAGAGCAAGGTTTTTAGGCTAGTTTGCGTCACTATGCAGTTTTTTTCATAGCATAATAAAAAATTAGCTGCGCAAAGTTGGCGCGAATTTCCAATTTAGCGCCAAGGCTAAATGTGTCAGCGCTCCTACCCAAACTCATGAAAGTGCGTATAAATAGTACACCATATAAAAGGTGAAAACTTGTGGTATTGATGTGCACAAACGGACGTATCTGCTAGCTAGATGATGGGTAGGATTCAGGTTGTGGGGTAGTTGCGTATCCCTGAGTATCATACGCACGCCAACAAATTTAGTATCATATGCACGCCAAACACCTGACTCCTACAAGCCAGACTCCATTTTCATTTTTATTTGGCGTAGTATTTACATGTATTTTCCAGGCTCATAAGAACATGCGCACAAAGTTAGAATACCCAAAACAAAAACACACGGTGCACAAAAGCTTGGCCCAGAACAGACGCGCATACGGATAATTAGACAAAATTACACAAAGATTCTCAAGGCCTTCGCTTGCCCAGGAACACAATAGGCTACACACACACACAAAGACGGTAGACTGAGCCTGTCAGACGCGCGCACACACATACACAGCGGGGAAAGCAGTAACAGGCAGCGCTCAATCGATGGCACTTGAGGCGGTCTGTGGCTCTTGCGGAGCGCGGAACGCAGAATGGAGTGGGAGAGGGAAAGGGAGAGAGAGCGCGAAGGAGAGAGGGCGAGCGAGAGGGGGGGAGGAAATGTGAGGAGAGCAGAAAGCCATTAATACTGCATCAGCCAGCCGCGCCGAGCGAGAGGGAGAGCGAGCGAGCGAGCGAGCGAACGAGGGCGAATGGGAACGGGGGAGGGGAAGGCCAGAGACAAGCGCAGACTGAAGATTATACACAACAGTGAGCGCGGCAGCTGAGCCTGGGAGCGAGACAGCGAGCGAGGGAGGGGTGGCGAGAGAGCGGAGCGCGGTAAAGGCAGAGCGAGAGCCTGTGTGGGAGGTAATTAGCTGTGTCTGTTTAGCAGCATGTCACTAGACTGTCTCTCTCGCGCACGCTTTCGCTGTCCTCGCTCTGTTTAAGTGCGACGGGCCTCACGTCTTTGCTAAACGAACGCCGTCCCTGTCTGTCAGTCGACACGCAGTCGTGCGGTTCTTAAGGGAAACACCTGTCGTTTAGGTCAAAGCCAACTCGCGTCACTTCAGCTCTTACGTAAACCAACAATTCGTCTAGTCACGGTCAAAGTTTGACTTGACTTAAACGGACTTATTCATCTTCATAAGACTATTTTGATGAAATCGGAGAGCTTTCTCATCCTGGATAGAGAGCAACAGAGCTTCCATGTTCAGTACCCAGTAAGGTAGTAATGACATCATTAAACTAGTCCATACGACATCAGGGGTTCGGCCTTAATTTCATGAAGCTATGATTTGAAAATGAACGAAGGTCTTACAGGTTTATAGCAACAAAAGGGCGAGTAATTAATGACAACTTTAACTTTTGGCTGTTCCTTCAATCTTTATTGATGAATTCTAAGAATCGGTATAAATGGTTTTTGCTCGTTCGGCGATCATCTAAAGCTGCATGGCTACATTCGGCAATTGCAACAATATAACAATGTGTGTACCAAACATCATTTGCACTACGATAATAGAATGACAACCAAACTTTTGATAATATTTAACAACACCGCTGTGCTTTAGTACGATCAACAACAATCCAATGACGACTAAACTAAAAATTATTCTTTACAGTATTTCAGACTAGTACCTTGGCCAATTTGGATTGAATCGCCACAGCTTTTACCTAGAGCTGGGCGATATCTATAAATAATCTATATATTATGTACGTCTCGTCAGTAAAGCCGCTTCCTTGATTGGCGGTAAATCTCCACCTGTTTTTAAACCGAGCGCCAGTTAATACACAGAGCTGTAGATCACTGACAAGCTACGCAATATCGCATTCAGTTTCACGGGTGATTCACTGGAGTAGCTTGTCAGTGATCTACAGCTCAGCAAATTAATGGAAGCTCCGCTTGAGAACAGGTGATGGAGATTCAAACTACCGGCTTTACTGACGAGATGCGCATGAAAATATCAAGCGATATATAATCGCCCTTCTATTACCTGAAAACAATGTTTACATTGCTCAACCGACAGATTAACGTTCTAAACAAAAGTGGTTAGCAAACAAATGTCAGTCGAGACTGAAGGTTGCGATTCTTACCCCTGTGAGAGAGACACCTGGATGTTGTAGCACGGCAACAGTGGCCGGTCGGAAAATTCGAACTCAAAAACTTCTCTCTGTTCGTCATCGTCTTCACCGGGTCCAGGAGGGTTGGCTAGGATGTCATAACCAGACGAGTCATCGGCAGGCTCTGTTAGTCAGACAGAAAGATATCGATTAGAAATGAGAGACAAAGTGTGAATTATGGAATCACACACACACACACACACACTCTCTGAGAGCTAGCAATGGATTCCTCTCCCATGATATCTCTTCAAAGATCCCTCCCTCCCTCTCCCTGTCGGATTCACGCCGAGACATGCTTTCGCGGCGCTGCTCTCACGTCGCTCTCCTATTTGCACTCTCTTCCATTAAGCGGCACTGCGGGAAGAGCTGCGTGTGAAGCCACTTCACTCGTTCGTGCGCGCTAGCGGCACAGCGTACGCCTCGGAGCGAAACAGGCGCCTCTACCTCTTTCTGTTGCGCTTTGGGTTTTTCCAAGGCGGCGCAAAGCTCCCAAAAATAGCCGCACGGCTCCCTTCCACACCTCCCCTTCTCTCCCAGCTTTGTTATTCCAGGAATCCAAGGGAAAATGTGCAGTAGCAGTGGGTTTGTTTTCGGCCAGCTGGAGACAGGCCCGCTCTCTCTCTCTCTCTCTCTCTCTCTCTCTCTCACACACACAGAGCGATCTGCTGATATATGGCAGCCAGGGGAACTCTCGCTACGCAGCTAGAATTCGTTTAAAAAAAGAGCAATAAAAAAAATGCTGCCATCTATTTTTGCCCCCATGGTGCCGACCCCACCACCCAGCGTACGGGGGATTTTTATATAAACACTTTCAAGCGAACATCAGAGAGGTAGAAGCACACATGGATGCTTTTTTTCTGTTTTTTTTTAAACTCTAGATCAATGACCGTCTACAAACATTGATGATTCACACAGCGATTTACCTTCAGGTGTTTAGTCCTCAGTCTGTTTGCGTGATTCTTTTTTCTTTTCTGTCGTTTCTTACATCTGTTACTGTGGGTGATTTGTGCATTTCTTAGAATGTGTGTGTGTGTGTTTGTCTGTTCGAGTGTGAAAGTGGTACTCACCGCACACTGCGCTGCCGTAAAACTCCCAGTACACACCGGGGTCATCGTCCCCTCTGCCCTGCAGGTCGGCAAAGTAATCTAGAGTGAGAAAGAGACGGTTGAGACCATTAGTGATGTAAACAGGAAGCAACTAGAGATGCACAGAATATTTGGCTGACACTGAAAGCTAATTTTCCCCTATCTATAATAGCCGAAATCCCTTATGTTTGCCGATAAATCGAGAAAAAAAATTTACTTCTAGCTAATATTAGCATAAGATCATGTTTGTCCTTTCAATTTTACAATATGAGTAATATGATCATTTAAAATAACAAATCAATAAACGTAAAATAATAATAATAATAAAGCAAAAAATGCTAATTGATGGATATTGCTAGAATCAGATAAATGAAAGGAAATTAATTTTAAGGAATTCATTAAAACAAATGGATACATACGATGAAAGACGACGCTAGAAGAATAACAACAAATATCAATAAAAGATAAAGAAGTGGTAATGCTTGGCGGACGCCGATATGATGACCGATATATTGTATGAATGCTAAACAGACCACATTCTCCAAGCGACAATAAGAAAATAGTCTTCTACAGACAGCAGAGGCTCTGCGAGCGTTATGTGGTTGCGCGCTCAGATGCCACTTGGCGCTGCGAATCACAGCCAGCGGCGACGGGAGCCGCGTTTGCCAGCGCAGCCATTAACAATTCCACCCAGAGAGAAGAGAGGAAAAGCACGAGAGAGAGAGAGAGAGAGAGAGAGAGAGAGAGAGAGAGAGAGAGGGCGGTTGATTAGAAGGCTCCCACAGAGGGAAAACAAATTTGGGGAGGGTCTTTAAATCAGCGCAGCAGACAGCAGAACGGGACAAGCCTGCTGATTTACACACACACACACACACACACACACAATATGCTGCCCTGCGCTTTCAGGCCAAGCTCCTTCCTGCCTCACAAACTCATGCATAATCAAACATACACGCAGCCAGTCAGTGTGAACCTCCACCATGTGACTGAGCTGCCCTTTAACTGGCAGCCCTGAAGCTAATCCACACGCGCGCACACACACACACACACACACACGTATACGTATTAAGATGGCTTTGGAGGTGAAAGAACTTGCGACTGCTGTCAAGAACAACCAAATTGTTTCGTGATGCCCTCTAGTTCAGCGCACAACTTTCAGACCATTAATCAAGCCATGCCTTGAAAAACACGACTACTGTCACTGAAAGAGAAAGAGAGAGAGAGAGAGAGAGAGAGAGAGAGAGAGAGAGAGAGAGAGAGAGAGAGAGAGAGAGAGAGAG
>JAUMHP010000079.1:2996667-3016783 GCA_032361065.1 Enteromius trimaculatus | reverse complement strand
CCCCCCCCCCCCCCCCCCCCCCCCCCCCCAAATGCAGCCTGCGAGCAAGACGAAAGTTAAGAGGAAGACAGTGTGAAACAAAGATAGGCCGAAAGGAGAAAGACACTAAAAGGGAGCGCAGGAGAGGGATTGCGCTCGTGTGTGTGTGCAAGCGAGCATCTTACCGTTGTGCTGCTCGGTGTGATCGGAGAGAGCCGAAAGGGCTGCGGAGGGCCTGGAGCTTGGCTGGCTACGTTCCCAGTCTCCCGCTCCGCACTGGCTCTCTGCCAGCTCCCTCTCTCTCCCCAGGCCTGGCGCTGCAGACGACACACACCCCTCCTTTTCCTTCAGCTCCAGCTCCGAGAAACGCATCATCGCACGCTACACAGACACACACACAGCACAATCGTGAAACCAGATCCGGTGTTACGAGCACCAGCTGTAAAGCCTGTCTCTCATGTGCTCCAGTACAACAAAAATAGAGGGGGGAAACAGAATAAAACCTGCATGAAATAAATCTGCAGTGAAAGTAGAACAGGAGCTAAAGCGCATTAGAGTAAATGCAGCAAATGCATATCAATAACTTATAACAAAGGCTAACTGATATAGGTGAAATCAGGGGATTCATTTTAACTTATATTTGACCATGCAATTTTCAGGGCCCCTCAGAAAGGGGGAGAAGGAAGGAAATCAAGTCTAACTTCACAACCGCCTGTGGGCGCAAAACCAAGTGTTACTCATTTCAACTGATTAGTAATTTAAAAATAAAATGAACTGACCTCCCAAAACGCAGCTGGTTGACTTAAATTACTGTCCTCTTGTGATAATCCTTCCATCTAAGCAATCAGAATGGGGCTCAATGTCTTTTTCAATGATTTGAATTGAATATTTACACAAATTTAACACATCTGCAAACAAACATTAACTTACCCTCATACACCAAAAAAAGATGGGGAAATTCATGATATAGTTGAGAATGCTCAGGCTTGTTTAAATGATAGAAACGTGAATGTGAGGTATGTGGAAATGTGTTGAAGAGACTGGGCTTATTTAAAAAGGGCTTTCCGAAATGTGTGGGCTATCTGAAATTAGGGCATTGTCTTCCATCAGCCTCTCCCTCCGCTGCGTGACTATGTGTGCGTGTGCGCTAATGACTCTGCCAGTCGGCGAGCGCTCTGCTCGCTGCTGCTGGTAAGAACTCTAATCTTCCCCATCAGGAAAGAACGAGCCGGATTTCACTTAAGCTGGGAGGGCTGCCACCACGCACACGGCTAGTGGGGGCCTAGGGGTGTGCATGTATAAAGAGAGGAATGGAGTGCGAGACGGAAGCCGGTGCGCTTATATTTTGGTATGCCCTGCACACGAACGCACACCGGTCTCCAGGGCTCACCTGCAGGTTAACAGTTGCCTGCAGCATTATGTGCTAGCAAGGCCACGGCACGCACGCGCACACACACAAACACTCGGCAGCTGAGCTTCCGCACGACTGGGCAAAGCAGACGGCACTTTGTGTTAACCCTTTCAGCCGTTGACTGAACCACACGCTCAAGTGTGTGTGTGTGTGTGTGTGTGTGTGTGTGCTCTTGTACAAACACCCGGGTTCTCTCACGCTAACTGTAGAACTGCTGCCATTAAAGCCTGTTTGACAGATTCACAGCAGGGGCCCAAAAACTGCTAGAAAGAGAGAGCAGGAGAGGGAGAGTGGGTTACGGAGATCTGTAATTAGCAAGGCGTTCAATATAACCGAGTGTGGAAGTTAGATACGAGTGCCCGTTCAAAGCCGGAACTAAGGTCACTGAGCTATTTTTAAAGAGAAGCCGTAAATCTCAGGATGGCTGGGAACTTTATCTAATTCAGTGACAGCTACTGGTACATGGAGAGTTATATGAGGTGTTTTTACTTTAAAGCACTCTTACTTGAGTTTAAGGGATCTTGAATGCGTCTCAAACTGAAAGTGTGACAATGACATGTGACATGCTCCAAAACTGCACAAACTTCCCTATTCATCCCAACCGACATACAAGAATTGCAGAACTCACCTGCAAGGCTCGCTGTTCCCGGCTTAATTTGCTGGAGTCTGCATACAGCTCAGTGGTGACGCACTTGAAGCGGTCGCCAACATAGCCTGAGGAGTTGGCTATTCTCTTGGCCAAGCTGGATCTCTTGCTTTTAGACAAGCCATGTCCTTCCTCCTCATCCTCATGGGACTCTGCATCTTCTGGCACATCCTTGCCCAGGTCCGCATATTGCCGATTAGCGTGGTGCCGATCAACTTTGAATTCAGCACCATCAGCTCTAGCCCTTTCGCCGGAGGTTCTGGCACAGCGCAGTGTCTGCTCTTCCAACATGTCAGGTAGTGGGCTATGCTCAGAGGAGCTTTCGTCACTCTGGCTGTGCACAGGAGAGTCAGACTGCTTCTGTGGCCGAGTCGGACTGCATACCTCTGCCCGCCGCTCTGAATCAGTTGGCCAGGATACGGCTGGCTGGCCGGAGCGCAAAATCTGCATGAGCTCTGGCTCTTTCCCCTCAGAATTACTGCCACTCTCATTCCCCATCCCTGTCCCACTGCCGACTGGCTTAGCTGGCTCTTTGCATTTGGCATCGATGGCACTATGTTTGTCTGGCTCTGGACTGCCATCTGTGTCATCTTGGACCAGGTCGATACAGACTATCTCCTCTTTATTCACTATGTGAGGCTTGCTCTGAGACTTTGAGCCCAAAACTTCTTGCCTCTCTGACTCCCTCTCAGATTTGTAGCCTGGGTCTGTGTCAGTGATGCTTTGGCGCTTGTACAGAGCCTCGTCATGATGCCAAGGCTTGTCCAGGGGTCTGTGCCTCAGTTCCAGACGCTCAGCGACTTTGTGGTCCAGGGGCATGTGGGGAGACATTAATGGATGGACCATTTCCTGTGAGTCATGGTAGGTCAGAAATTCTCCATGACTGGGTGGGATTCCATATGGGATGCCGGGTTTGGGTGTTAAACGTGCTGAATACAGACTGTTAGTGCTAAGCAGAACTGGATGAGGGTACACTGGCCCTTTTCCTGACAACTGCAAGTGGGAAAGGGAAAGGCTCTCGGGTACTGGGTATGAAAGATATCTGTTAGAATATGCTAAGCTGGGAGGAAGATAAGTTTCACCCTGAGGCATGTAGAGGTGGCTTGGAGCATGTCCATTCTCCAAATGTGATTGCTGAGGCTTAAAGCCAATTTCAGGGGTTTCATGTTTTTTGAGTGTCTTTGAGGGCTTTGCTGCTGCTGGGGTCTTTTCTGATGGGGTGGGAAGTGACTTTGGCCATTCTCCATTAATTTTCGGAGAAGGTGAGACAGATGATGGCCGAGATGCTGTAGTCATCACAGTAGGGGCAGAACTTGGGATTGAGCCATTGTTTTGGTCATCAATTCTGGGACAAGACGAACTTCTTGACTGTGGCACCACATGTTCAAGATTCTTATTCTTGATGATGCTGGAGCTTTTGTTTTGACTTGCATCAGAGCTGATTGTCTGGGTAGGACTTGGCACGACCCAGGAAGATGGTAAAGTGCTAATTATCTCAGGCCTTTCTGGAGTTTTAGAAGAAGTGCTTACTGTGGAGGATGATGGGGAAAGGGTTTCTTTTAAAAGTTCTCTGTTTGGGGGAAGTCCATAACGGGCAGTAGGGGAATAGCCAAGCTTGGCTAAGGCATCTAATTTAGGGGGGTACCCATTAGTAGGTCCTTCAAAGTCCATGATTTTGGCAGACAGGTCTAAAGGCTTGTCTGCTGGGTCTTTGGTAATAGGGCCCTGTTGAGGTGGTTTCTCAGAAGAAGTCTTAACAGGTGAGCTGCTGCTTTTTCTTTCATTCCCCATACCTCTGCTGGACTCCACGGTTGCCTCTTTGGCTTTAGGCTTCTGGCTAGTAGGCCGAATTGGAGAGCGAAGCTCTTTGGACATGCTGCTAATGTAGACAGGGTGAGCAACCGATGGTGAAGATGACGAGGATGAGGAAGGACTTCTGTACAGAGGCTTTTGGAAATCCATAGTGCTATCCACAAGTGGTGGGGGAGGGGGAGGTGGTGCTGCAGGCGGCTGAGAGGGACGTGGTGTAGGGCGGGGTGGCTGCATTAAAAGTGAAGGACATGAGTCTACTGAGACTATGGAACTAGAGCTGCTGCTAACACCAACGCTGCTACTGTTGCTAACATTACTGCTAGTGCTGCTTGTGTTTTTGCTGGATGGGGTCCGGATGGACTTGCTGTTGCTAGAACTGTTTCCACTGCTGCTGTGCTGCCTATCACTAGGTGACTGGTGATGGGACTGGGTCTGCTGATGTATGGTCTGCTGCCCAAATGCTGAGGGCTCATGGTGAATCCTTGGACCAATACTCTGTATCGTTTTGTCCTGGTGGTGCATCATAGGTGACAGTGTAGTAGGGGCAACAGTTGCAGTGGGGATCCTGAGAGGAGGAGCAAGGGGCGAAGATATAGGTGTAGGGGGATAGGGGGGCATGTAAAACAAGCGCTCTGCGCCAGCTGCACTGCCTCCTGCTCCTGCACATAGAGACTGGTAGGCCAGATGCTGCGGAAGGTAAGGTGGTGGTTGTGACAGGATTGACGCTTTATACATGTTCAAAGTAGTGTATTTACTGGAGTCTAAAAAGGAGTACATTCCAGGTTCATGGTAGGGATTCATCCAGGGAACCCGCAGATAGCCAGTACCACCATTGAGACTCAATTCTGGGGGCTTATCTGCTGCTATGACCCGTCTGTCCAACCCTAAAGCATCTGCACCAGTCCCAGGCACAATCAGCGGCTTTTGAATCCCAGGAGGGGAACTTTTATAAAGTCCAACGTAACTGTTTGCGGTCTTCCTGCCGTCGAGAGACACATCTGGTTTGTAGAGCAAGTCCGGGATCCTGTCACTAACATACCCCTTTTCTGTCGGCAGGGTCCGAATTCCTGGTGGATAAACCATTCCTCCGTGAACATGGAGGCTCTCCCGCATCAGGCTGGCCCGATCGATGCCAAGTGCACTGAGAGGGTTCATTCTGCAGGTTGCACTCGCATCCACCTGTGACAAAAGAGCAGAGAGTGGTAAGGGTGGGGGAGAGGGAGTGCAGAAGACGACAACAAACAAAGAGCAATAAGATTCAGACAACGAAAAGACAAGTGAACAACAGGCCAATACAGATTAACAGCAGTTTCAATCCATCCAATCTTTATCGCCCTTCACTAAATGAGAAGGTAGATTTATCACTGAAATAAGAGACTGAATGGGATAAGAACCTCAAAAATGAATCACAGCACATGACAGACACCACAAGTGGTCATTTTATATAAACATTGGACTTTCTTATTAAAAGGTCAGAGAGAAAAGCATCTCAGTTTCTAATCGCAAACTGATTCATACGAAGTAATTTGATGATTTTCACACCACCTTAAAAAAGCTGATAGGAAATCACAAGGACGTCACAACACATTGCACTAGTCAAGGTCAGAACAGGCGAATGCAGAAAACGTTTTTAAATGTCAGCTGCGGTGAGGTTATAGTGCGGGAAAAGCAGCAGCCTTGATGTATGCTTTCTGGGCAGTCTGGCAGACAACACAGATCGGTCTTCCCATCATACCTGAGAGCGACCTGGGAGTTAAATTATGCTAGCCCTGGCTTGTGCATTCTGAGAAAATGCGTCTGTCAACAATGGAAAATTCGAATGCAAGAAAACAGGTGATTATGCTCTTTGCAAGCATGACAGGTTGATGTATTTCAATGTGGGAGGGGATAGTTTGAAATCTGTCTCTCTATGAAAAAAACGAAATGACACAAAGCTGTTCTCACACATGACTAACTGAAAGAGTATCTGTTGTTTACATGCATGAGTATGTGTTAAATTAAATGCTTACCATGCTTTGAATGAGGACTCTATTTCTCTGTTAGTTCAACAGATTCCCTAGGCTTCACCATCCCATAAGGATAATTTTCTGTTGGAGGAAAAAACAACAAAGGTCTTATACATCATGCAGCTCTTTAGGCAGAATATTTACCACATTCTATCATTTATTCATATATAATTTTTTTAGGGTAAACACAATGAACCCCAGTGAAAATGAGCTTTGATCACTGAGCTGAGAAATTGGCATACTACCGCGAACATGAGCAGAGAAAGGGAAAATGAGAAACGACCTCTTCGCGAGGCCTTGGCCTGCTTTTCCACATCCACATGCCTTCACATCTCCATGAACGGTCACCGGGCCACGTGCCTTGTTATCTCAGAGCAAGTGCTCTGATAAGGAATCCCTCTGCGTTCTGTACTCATACAGACCAGCGCAAGGGAGGGGGGGGGTCATCATTACAGCAGAGAAAGCAGCAATCAAAAGCCGCCCCCTCCCCCTAAAATACTGCCGCCCAGCCCCACGGCTTGGCAAGACATTACAGCTAAGCTTTGTTGAGTAGGCGAGCTGCGCCTCTGTTATTGATGGCTCTACAGACCCCAGATTTCAATAACGCAGACCCAAAGCTTATCTAGAGACGTGGCCACAGTCGCTGCTATTGAAGGAGTGAGACAGTTTGCCCTCTGTCATCAATCAAACCAACCTCCACACATACACACACAGATGTGCATGCATCACTTCCAAAACAACCCGTGCTGCACAACAGCTTTAATGCATAAGCAGAATGTATTAACACAATTACAATCTATCACTAAAAGCAGTTGCATTAATGCAAAACAGTACGAGATGCATTGCTATTCAGGCTAAGCACGTGCACGCGAGTAGCCCTCTTGCATTTACACGCGAGGTTGAATTATTGTTCTATAACTACACCAGCATTAAGCCGCCATTAAACTTAATAAACGTAAATTCTGCCCCTGTTCCCGGAGCGTGTGCCTCCCTTCCCCCATGCTCTTCTGCTCGCAAAGCCTAATCCGACCCTGCCGTGGGGAGCGCAGCAGAAACCCACTCGCCTCGGCCATTCAGTCACGTTCTCTGCGCTCTCATTTTCCGTCCCCTCTTTGACCCGCTCTTTCATTGCGCCAGCGGGGGCGAGGACATTATGCATTTGAGGGGCGCTTGGGTAAGAGGGGTACTCACCCCCCACGGAGGAAAGAAACCTCCGCACTCAAAGACATCAATCACACGCCAAGCTCGCCGGGCGCTTTGTCTGCCATTTAATGCAGGTGAGCCAAGACTGAATCAGGCTGCACGGGCTGTTTTAACTTTGTTTCTAATCACCTTGGCTTTCAAACTAAACAAAAAGCTTATACAAAAGGTTAACGTATTTTACGTTCTTTAGCCCCGCCATCATTAAATGCTTGGAGCAGAAACGGAATCGGTTTGTCGTTCCAGTCGTCGCGCGCTGCGCAAGAAAAAAAAAAAATGCTGTGATTTTGCAGCGCCGTAACGCGCGGCTCACTTCAAAGCTAATAGACCGTGCAGGTAATTCGCAAAATTATAAAGCAAATAAAAAGTATATATATGATTATTATTATTTGAATGTGTATAAGGCTATACACATTCAAATAATAAAACTAAATAATAAATACTAAAACTAAAACTAAAACAGTGAATTACTAACAAAAGTAAATGCACATTAAGAAATGTTTTTAGCTTTGAATTTGCAATTTTGTATACAAAAATAAAGAAGATCAAAACAACTATAGACCTAATGCTTAGTATATTTATTATTTTCAATGCCTTCCCAAAGACGTTTGCGTGACACGGATAAGCCAAAGGCATTACCAGGCGTGAAAGCCGTTGCATCGGGTCGGTGTTGTTGACAGAAGAACACGAGATGATGTTATAAAGTGTGCGGAGCATGAAAGAGAGTGTTAAATGTTTAGCTCCCGAGGTGTGAGTTTTTGCAGTGAGGCCTCGAGTGAAGAGAAAGGAAGGCCGCTGAGTTCTCCACCTAGGAGCCCCAGAGGCCCGCGCCATCAGCTCTCCAACTGTGGCAGATCGCCAAGTCTATCGTCCGCCGCGCCGACACTCTCTGCTGCTCTTAAAGTCGCAGTAAAAATGTTTTATAATATCCGTAAGCAGGAGATGAAAACAAAGCCGACTTTCAAGTAATGTAGGTCTGAAGCCTACTAAAATGCATCGAATGCCTACGTAAATTATGAAAAGAAGGCACGTAATACAACCCTGATGTGAATGAGATATTTTCATTAAAGCCCACTATTTCAAAGAGAACTGCTTTGCTGTGAAAAGTATGAGCTTATCTTTATTACCTTGAGCGCAAAGCGTCCAATGTCTAACTGAAAATGAACGTGTCATAGGCTCCGGGTGAAATATCCGTCCACATCACTGACAAATACATTATCCTAGATTGTCACATATTAGCTATGTGATCCCATGTTACACTTTCTGCGATAATAACATATACAGCAGAATATTTATTGTTTTTATCTTAAACGACTCTAAACGCTGAGCGAAAAATGGGTTTTAAGGAGAAAACAGGCTACTTTTGCAAGTAAGTTAATTAAAGTTTTCCACCGCAACATCATTTAAGCAGCATCTCAATTTACCGTTTAGCATTCTGTGACGGAAATGACAACATTTTTGAAGTCATTTGTTGCTAATTTCATGCACTGCATATTATGTATCATAGAACTGTCCTAAGTGCACACATTTAAACAGCTTAATATTTTCACGCTTGACACACCAGACTAAAAATTAGGTCTAGGAAAAATATTCATTTTGTATTTATAAATTGCAAAATAAACAATGGGGGCATAGTAAATCGTTTCTAGGACAGTATTAACCTGACTTTCATAATAAAAGAAAAAAGATTTAGCCGCATGGGACATCATTGCCAGCTATAAAACACAATTTTATAATAAATGTTATCTATATCTTTTAATCAAAGGGTCAGTCAACATGCAGGTTTCGCATCCCATTAGCCTACAACATAAGACAAAACTTTTTTTCTATGCGCACATGTATTATGTATAAAAAAAACCAAAAACAAAACATTCCGCGGGCAGGGCTCGGATATTTAAGACGCAACGTGTACAAAAGCGATTATTTGCCTGCAGACATTCAGCTGCGAGAAGCGATACGAATTGCTGCGAGCCCCACGCGCTGGCAGCGCACACATTCCGCGCGCGGCCCCCGCAGCCATTCCTTTCTCTCGCTCACCTCCCCGTCTGCCGCGTGCGCGCTCTGCTCTGCGCTGCTCTGAAATGGTGGGTTGCGTGCGTGTACTCCAGAGACTACAGCGCTGGCTCTAGCCAACCCTCTCTCTCTCTCTATCTCTCTCCCTGTCTGTCTTTTCTCTTCTTGCTTGCGAATACAAATCGATACGATTCGGGTTCTCTGAGACTTGGAACCCGAGAACTGCTATTCGGAACTGGTTCCGTTTGACGTTCTGTTCCGTTCTTGAACTTGCATCCTTCTAAATCGAACCATGCCCTTTAACGCTGCGCTGATATTCAGCGGTAGCCTACCAGAATTTCATTATAGCCTCACCGTGCGAAACGTTACGATCCACAACCGGATCTTTTTAGTGAGTCAAATGCAGCTGAACTGAATTAATCCGGTTCAGTTAATTAGTCATGTTCCAACTTCAACTCCAAGAAATGTTCTTCGTAAAAGCTCACGAGATGACAAAAACCTTTTCCCCTGAACATTTAAAAAGATACAAAAAAACTTAAATTAAGCGTTAAAGACACAAAACAGGCACTTTTCTTAGGATTTCCCCGTACCCCATTTAATTCCAGACACCCTAACGAAGGCCGTTTTTAGCTCGTGCACAAGATAATGAGCAGATTACGTACCTCGTCCCCACTTTACTCATTAATATATATCTTGCTATCAGACGTGTAAGGTGACACATTTTGTTCTGTTATTATTAAAAGAGACCACACGTGAATGCAAAATATGTAAACCTCTGCTATGAATAACCAAATGTGTGGATGAAGCCACAAAGTATTTCATATATTTTTTATTACTTCTAAAGCATTGCCTATTCAGGGTGTGTGGTTCTGTTTTAATTGTATCACGTCTATGTATGATGACTTTGCAACTGCTGTTAATCGAGTAACTAATATACCGTTCTCCACCATAATAAGGAGAGACACCGACTAGATGATGTTTATAAAAGCACCAGTAGGTTACCTAGATGGTTTGCTATCAGAAAAAAAACATCCTCGTGGAAGTTGCGTTTCTCCTTTTCGGTTCCAACTAGAACCTAAAGTGACTGACATTTTCAAACCACGTCTTTCTAATCTATTATCTCCAGTGTATTTGTATTAAAAATCCCAACTTTTAACGTGTGAAAAAAAAACCGAAACACGGCGCAAAGAAAAGAAAACAATGTATCCACGGGTAGGCGTCGCTCCGGGAGCGCGCAGCGATCCGTGCACGCCGGGGCTCCCGCCGCGGCACAAAAGCTCGGTGAAGCGAAAGAGAAGAGATCTCCCGTTTCAGCGCGCGCCGTCCCGCGGGACTGCTCGGACCGAGAAGGAACTTCAATCAAACCGTGACGTCTCCAGCTGGAGCCAAACTCCGAAATCCGACCCGAGCGCATTTCTCCGCCCTCACACGAACTAAAACGCTGGCGAATAAAGCCAAACGGGCTGCCAAGACGAGAGCAAACTCTGGCAAGACGAGTTAGTAAAGAAATCTCTGTGATGATGTCTTCTCGCGTGTGCTAAACACAAAATATTTCATATTTAGCCCAAATGTTTTGCGAATTGTTTTGTATGAGATGCTGAATTGATCTGTTTTAACAGATGTGAAAAAGGTCCATATATTGACTGCTCCGGATGCATTTCATTCATTGAAACGCAAACTAAACAATAGGAAAAGTTTTTATAATATACATTATAGGAGTCTAAAATATACAGAAAATAAGCCTTTTGCCCCAAAGAACTTTCCTTTTCATGCATTTTTATTCTACCGTAATACGCATAGTCCAGAACAACCTAAAATATAAATTCTCCATACAGCATTAAGTTTGTGTTAAACACAAAATAACCAGCAAAAATCATCTAAAATAGCATATTGGCCGCAGTTGTTTGGCCTCTAATGTTACATCACAGGATATCTCCGTAACCTCTAATGCAGCCAAACTCTGTTATGTGGCTCATTTTGACTTCTGCCAGATTCATGGCCAACATCAATCCCTTAAAATATTCTGTGGCGCAGGTTTAACTCAGGCCATGACCTATCGGTCTGAATTCCACCCGAGGGTATATGTATAGAGCATTACAATACGGGGCAGACATGTCACACTTTCTCTCTTGCAAATCTGACGCTGACATCGGAATATAGGCTGGTCTGTCTCCAGCAGACAGGCTCCGTGGGTGAGGAGACCATGCAGGCGTGAGCTCACACTGAGCTGACGGGCTATAAATAAACAAACCCGGAGAGCTGGGGGTCCCGGCAGGGCGAGTCGGGGGGAGTGGACGAAATAAACGGGGCGAAAACAACGGGTGTTCGTGCAAAAGCACTGTAATCTTTAATTGCATTACACAAAAAACGCGTAGAAATATAGTCTTAAAAGTCTAAAAAGTGGGAATCATTTAAGACTAAAAAAAATATGTTGTATTGAACAGATTGGAACAAATAATGAGCAGATTGTAGGCTTTTATATAACAATAAATCTGTCATTAGTTCCACTCTATAAAGTTTGCAATGTTTGATTTGCTGCGAAGTGAAAAGTCGTATTCAGCTGAACGCTTCAGTGTCACACGAGTTAAGGGTCCAATTAGAAGCAGAAAGGGTTTCGACATTATTTCACATTAAAAGGCAACCGAGAATTTCTCACCTTCTACCTCTTCAGAAGCATATCTAGGCCTACATGAAATAACCCAAAAAGTTATAGCCTACATTGATCTAAAGAACCTATAAATATAATATCGAGCACTCTTTCAATCTACAGAGTCATCTCAAAAACTTCTAGAGGTCTTATTGGGAATCCTCAACAAGAGCTGCATGCTGAGGAACACCTTAAGAGCGCGTGCAGCAATTGAAATGCACTTTCAAAATTGACAGCGTGATTGACTCGGGCTTACACACTGGATGCCAAAAAAAAAAAAAAAAACTGCAGTAGCCGTTTAGGCAAGCCTGTGAAAATATGGATGGATCCAGGGCTTTCTTTCTACCAGGATCCACACGGATGCGTTCTGACATGTTTGATTAATAGCGTCCACAGCGCTTTAATTATGCAGAATAGCACGTCTCGAGCGTTTAGAAACGAGACTCCTGTGAAAAATTAAACCCACGGGTTGGACTACAAAAAGCAGGCCAGTAACTAGGGGCCTAAGTTTGCCTCAGCATAACCAACAACAACGTATCTTCACTTTAGCGTGTTATTTCTGCTTTGCAAGAATTAGTAGCTTTTTATCACGGGTGATTTAAACTACGCTCATCAAGTCAACCTAGGCGTCTTATTCAAGGCACGGTGATAATGGTTCATTGATCAGCCCTTGTGGGAATTAAACCTGCAAACTTTCAGATACCATCACAGCTCGGAATCAACCCTGAGGTTTTCCTACAAGGCAAGCACCCCAGCAATGTGCGTTATTAGAAGATGGCGTGACATAGCCTGAAATATTTGACGTGGAGAAAAATCGCGTCAAAACGCATCCTAATGTCCAAACGGCCGCGCCTGTCGAGGACAAAGAGGTTTCTCAAACTTCAAAGCTCTGTGATAGAAAACTGTCAATGCCTTCACTTAGTAGGAACCGGCCAAGTCATTTTCTCCAGTCCCGGACACAACCCCACAGCGAATAACTTCGAGCGCAAGAAGGTCGCGAAGTGTCTCCTCAACATTCGTGTCTATTAACAAAAGGGAGACAAAGCCGCCGAACGGAACCCTACCTGGCTTCTAGAAATGCCTCCACAAATAACATTTCATTCATTTTAAATTAATTTACAAGCTTATTCTGTCCATGTCGTTTCCTTTAAGTCCTCCCACAAAGCTGGCTGAAAAAAAGAAATGGAGGTGACCTCCAAACGTGCATTTATACTTGTTTGGAGGTCACATCCAGTTCTTTTTTTGCTAAGAGCTTTGCAAGAGGCCGATAGGGATTATTTATTGCAATTTTCATAAGGTTAGCAACCGTCATATAAAAGGGCGAGGCTCGCGCAATCAATAGCGTGCGCGGTGTATCCCGTTCGGAAAAAGAAAGTCCACGCGCCACCGCGAGCGCGCGCAGCCTCCTATTACTCAACCCGAAAAAATTAACACACGTGAATTTCACAGAAACCAACAGTTCCACAAATCTAAGATTTGATTTCGCTATGAATAAGCTGTGATGCGCAGTAAAAAAAAAGGTCAACTACTAAAAAGGAAAGTCCCGTGACATGGGAAATGGTTCGCTAGCTCGTGAAGACAGTCCACGGACTGACAGAAAAGGTAGATTATATAGATTTATGAGATGAAAAGCCGTGTATGATGTACACAAACCACCAGCAAGAAATGTCAACATCGCCGCGATCGCGAGTCAGTCCGGAGACAAAATGTTGAAAACTTATCAGCAAACACAAGTTTTACGTCGAATGTGTCAAAACAGCAGTCCGTACGCGAAGGTTGGCGGTTTAAAATAGTTTTAGGGATCACAAACAAACCCCTCTAGCTGTGCCAAAGGTCCGCGCGAAACTGATCGGACGCATTTGCCTAAGACTGGACAATGTAACGGAACAAACATGAGAAGATAACACACGGAAAACATCGATAGTAAAGCTTAAAGCGCTCTTACCTGAATGTAGTGATGCTTGTTGTTCATCGAGTCACATGGAAAGTATGGGGTTTCCTCTTTAAACGCAAGTTTTCGCTCTTTTAGTTTTTAAGATACGCAAAGATTCCCGTTAAAACAAAGAGGATCGGATGCTCCTACTGAACGCTGCATTACTATGTAGCCTGTATGTATAACTCATGTCAGTCTACTAACCCTAGTTTTCTCTTTGTTTTCAAAGGAAGTCCTTCAGAAGTTCAAAGTATCTCCGGACTTGCCGAATATCCACTCCTAGAAAAACACGAATAGGAGCTCCATATACATCCATGCAATAGCAGTCGAGCGTAATTCCTTTGATTCACAAGAGGAGGACTGCTTCGACACGAATCGCGTGAACGCACAGGTGGCGAAAAATCCCCGGGGCTCTGTTTGAACTGAACTCAGTCTGCTATATGACGCCTCGCAGCGCCATGTTGGGCTCAGGCGAGACAACGAGCGATCGAGAGCCACGCCGCGAGAACGGCAGCGGTGTGTTTGCTCGTGTGTGCACGGGCCGGTCCTCAAACGCACATTTACGGAACGCTGGCCAATGAAGCCACCGCACAAACTCCCCTCTGTCGCTTTAATCTGACGGACCGATCGCGGAAAATTTTCCGTCTCTTTGTCCCGGTTCCGATACGCGATATCCCTGGCGCGCTGAGTGCTTTGCGCGACTGCTGCTTGTGTGTGCGTGTCTCTCCGTAAGCGCGTGCAGCGGGGAATGAAAGCTGAGCGCAAGACGCCTGTCTCTCCCTCGCTCGCTCGCTCTCTCTCGCTCTCTCTCTCTCTCTTACCCAGAAGGCCAGTCGGGGGAACAACCGCAATTACCATAAACCCAGTAGGCTGCGCTCCCTCTGTACGACTCGATGCGCCCGTGTAGAATACAGCGAGAGGGGGGTGTTTCGCACAGCGCTCGGGCTCCGTAAACAAAATTAATCGGCAGTGCCGCTGAGAGGCTTCTGGAAAACCACAAAACGGTATTTTTGGCTTATATTATAAAAAGAGAGAGGAGGGTAGGTGGATTTATAGGGTGTTTTAAACCTTATAGATGGTTTATATAATCATAAACGTGACTTTTTTTAAAAGCAGAACACTTAATACACTTGTTTTTACAATTTTCAATATAAAATTGATCAAGCGATAAAATCCTATTCAACAGAACGCTTTAAACACATTATACCCTAGTTCACTTTGTTGAGCACATGAAGTTCTTTTTTTTTTACTTTTTTGTATAGCGAGTATAATAGTGGTTGCACTTTTGTTGTCAACAATTCATTTTCTTTGGTTATTGGGATGAAATGCACTTTCATAAAAAAGTTCAAATAAAATACGACTTCGCTGGGGCCTAGACATTTACTTGTCAAATCTGAGGCTAAAATGACTTCAATTGTGCTAACACCATGGATCAACTTTATTAAAATATTTAATGAAAGTTTTCACATGAAAACGTTCTTTGTGCAACATTGTTTAAAAATTCTCATGATGTTTTAGATGTGCTATAGGAACATTTTTGTAAACCTGGTTACAAAATTAGGCTACTCAAACCTTCAATAACTATATTCAGAAACTACCTACTGAAATGATTAGCCTCATAATTAAAGTCCCCAGCACCTAAATTTGAATGTTTGAAAAACACTAAATTTTTAGAGCATTTAGAACGTTTTAGAACATTAAAGGTTGGCTAAGATGACGTATGTTGTATTCAAATCAGTTTAAATAGGCTGGAATGTTTGAGACCGCTCTGCGCGAGAGGCTGTTTTGGTCGCGCTTGAAGAGTAGCAGGATAATCGCGCGAGCTGCGTGTGTAACAGGATTGCTCGGGGCTTTGACGGAGGATGTATTGGCCACCGCCTGACGGGCAAACCCTTCCCCCACACGCAAGCATCATCCCCGGGGGAGGCGACCTGGAGGTCACAGCGCTGGGGAACGCGCTTAAAGAGCTCGGGAACGTGCTCAGAGTCCCATATTCACAGGCGAACGATTAGGTTTTGAAGAAAACTGGGGAATTAAGCTATAGTGTAATGTAAAGTCCAGTATAAATAGTAAAAACAGACTTAATTCAACATTAAACATAATTTAAAATGAACATATTAATCAATTCTGTATCTAGAGAGATGACAGGTTCCGGAAATATTTTAAAGTCTGATGGCATTTAGGTTTTATGTTGTCTAATATTCTGCTCGAACTACGTTGGTGTTTTTGTAAAATAAAAGTAATAAACGCACTGCTGTATATGGCTTGTTTTGGATGGCCATTTTGAATGATTACTCACGTTCTTCAGTCTGATTGATCTGATTAATTTGTCTAAAGCTAGCTAAATATCTTAGTAAGAAATCATGTCCAACTAGAATTAACCAGTAGCAAAGAAGACCCAAATTCAATGAAAACTATAAAACGTACAGTTTCTTAAGAAATGATAAAAAAAGCGATAACGTTATCTACTGATAAGAAAGAGACGATGCCTATTCCAGAGCAACGCTCAAATATGTGAGAATGTATGAGAGTATGAATATATTGATTAATATTTTCAGAGACTGGGCTGGACATAGGCTACATATTTACTCCCGAATCTCCTAAAATGAATCCCGAAAAAAAAACAGGCCATTAGGCCTTATTTAACACGGCGAGGGCTTTATAGGATATTAGAATTCTTCAGCTGACACAAACGCTCCCCATTCATTAAAATCTAAATAAATAAGAGGCGAGTGTGGTGGGCTTTTGTATTGTTGTTTAATCTGATCTCTTCAAGGCCGCCCCTACCTTCCCCCATGCAGCCTTCATTTATACATGCATGGGGTCTCTCTCTCCCCCCGTCCCACCCTCTTTAGCTCTCCATTGTGTTCAGTGCCCGAGGCGCTGTGCTTCGCGTTTTCTCGCGGAATAAAGAGACAGAGGAAGGGGAAGAGACGAGTGAGTGGCCATCAGCGCCGGTGTTAATGTCCGCTCATCGAGACGTTGTCACTTGCAGGCGTGATCTGTCATTTAAACCCTTCAGACCTATCGTCATGCAGACTCACAGCTTTATTGACATGGTATATATAAATATTAAATCTAAAATGCAATATTTTAAAATAAAGATAAAGTTCTACATTGCTTTAAGTAAGGCCTACTTGAAATAAAAAAGAAAACACTTGAAAATCACTGGAAAAATAAACTTTAATTAAAGTCTGAAATTGTTGACAAAAAGTGTTGTCATATAATAAATGAATAATTAAATGTGTACTTATTTGATAATACTAATAAGTAATAAAAAATGAATAAATGTATATGTGTGTGTGCAAAAACACAGTTAATTACAAAAAAGGCCCAAAATGGTAAAATAAATAAATTTCTTATTGGCATACTATGACTTGGTACAATATTTTATTAATATAAATAAATAAAATGTTATTATTTTAATAATAATAAAAAACAATTAATTAAAAATTAATTAAAAGGATTGAATTATCAAAAACTAGGGCTGGCATACATAGTTTGGTACAATGTTTTCTTGTAACTTTACAATAAATAATATATTCAAGAATTTGCTTATATTTATAAAAAATAAAAATAAAAAAAAAATTCTGTAGGCATCCATGTTATTGTATTGTTTAATATCATATATTTATTAAAAGGTGTATTTTCACTGAAGCAATATTTAAAAGAAATATTTAAAATATTTATGATTCATAAATACCTTTACATATTCATTTATTTATTCTATCTTACACGTCTATAACTGTAATTAATAATTTACATGCTCAGATGGATGACGCGGAACTGCAGGCAGGCTTCTGCAGCGTTGCCCTGTCAGGGTCATTGTGTCGGCAGTGTCCCGTTGGGTGGGCCGATGGCTGGGTCAGTCTAATTGTCTGCTATTGAATTACCTAATGGAATGTGAAAATCAGAGGAGGCGTGTCACGGGGTCGCGCTCAGCGCGCTCCAGTCCCGCTACTCAGGGCGAGAACGAACCTCAAACAAGACTCTGTGCGGGACAAAATCTCCTCCGCGGGCAAGAGACGGGAAACAGCGCTTTTGAAACGATCGTGTTTAATGGATTATGTTGAGGGTGATTTTTTGATGTTTTTTTATTGACTGAAAGAACAAAGCCAATGATTTGTGTATCCTATGTGCGAAACTCTGTCTTACACTAGCATTTGGCTAATTCGTTTACTAAAAATGTATACGTTTATATGAAAGCCTATATATTTATGCATGCAGCATTTATGACATTAACTGAAATAGCCAGCAGAAAATGTGACACACTTAAGAAAGTGTAACAAAGTGTGTCGAAAGACCTAAAATACACCCTATTCATGCCCATTTCAACGTTTTTAATGTTGGGTATATAAAACAAAAATGTGCATCAACTCTATTGCCTATTTTTGCAAAGTAAGATACCATGATTTTGTCGTAGGCTGTGGTTCCAAATATATTTTTTATAGGCTATAAATAACTACATGCATGCAGCCTTAGTTCTACTTCAACCCAGACTTTATTTCCAATATATTATAGTTTGACTTATTGACTTAGTTTGGAATATCATGAGTCATATAAGGCTTCTCTGTAGAACATATGGCGATAGTCTGCGTTAGAAGACACGTGAAAGTAATCTCAAAGGCGCAGGGAAATGATCGCTGGCTCGCGGAGATAAACGCGGTCGATACGAGCGCTTAGTGACGGAACAAGAGCTCCTCCAAGTGGATAACAAGGATATTACAAGAACATCAGCAAAGTTCGAGAGAACGAGGGAGGCATGGTAATGTAAGATCAGGTTCCTCAGACTGTATTCAAATAGCTAATAAAAACAAGAAAAATATGCATATAAATGCTACGACCTACTAATTGCTAGTTTATCTTCAGTAGTGTTTTTCTATCCTGGCTTTTGAGTTGGAGCAGTAGATGGAATCAAATCAAAGTGTATTTATACAGATTTATTATACACTAATCTTTTATTAAAGTACTTAGACCTTAGTCAAGTTAGATACTATATGCATTCAGTTTTTCTCAATTGCTTTGATTTTTTTTTTTTAATTTCCCTAAACATTAAGTTCAGATCTCTGAACAATTCACTTCTTTTTCACATCAGATTGGAATTTCTTATTGATTTGAGCAAATCGCGAATGCTTTGGCACGTGTGTGCAAAGAGTAAATGCAACGGTCTGCAGTTCAGACAACAATTAATTGCATATGGGTTGTTGATTAAAACTAATGACTTGATTGTCAAACACTTCAGAACTTCTCAGTCCTTTTTTATTGTGTAAGCCATCACATTCAAAACGATTCTATTCAATTATCATAATTAGTATACATGCATGTATATTCCAAAATATATGCCTTGGGAGTATATATATATATATATATATGTAGATTGCCCACAGCAAAATCACTGCTGTAGAATTTTTTTTTTTATCATGGATGTGGAAAGTGTATGATCATAGACTACAAAATCAGATGTCTTTGTTGGATACCATATGCTGCATGTGAGGACATCACAGCTGATCATTGCAGGGGATGTGTGCGGCATTAGGGGATTTCCCCCCCCCGTTGGGTGGCAATGGAAAGCATCAGATGTAATGTTGATGAAAATCTTCATGAGCGACAGGATGTCCACCAAGAATATATATATATGGATTTTTTCCCATGAATGTTATTTCTTGTTTTTGTGTATTTTTGTAATGCACAAATATGAAATGTAAACTTCACTTTGCATGTAATACACTTGTATTGTATATACACATGAAGTACACAAATAAATACTGTATAAATAAAAAAACAACCAAAAAAAAGTCTACATACTATTGACTTTTCTTAACAAATATGAGATTTTTGTTTAAAACTTTAGTTTTTCTCAGTCGCTTTGGTGCATTTCTCACAACAGTTAATGCATTTCTCAAAACTATTAGTACAAACTGAAAAACCATGTTGATAAGAAATGGACAGCTCGTTGCTCAAAAGCAAGTATTCATGTGAAGTGAAAAGTCGCCGTTGTTTATGAACTAGACAGTCGAATGACTTTGTCATGTTTTCAATATGACAGTTTACTCCATTACTACATTTTTTCCAGTGCGAAAAGATTTTGGTGACACTTCCTGAAAATGCTCAGGACAGATACTATTTGCACAGCCATTTGAAAACTACAGTAAAGTGAGGTATCTGAGTACAAGACACTGAATATATATGTTTCACATTTATACTGCATATGCTCTTTGCAGTTCTGATTTACTGTATTCAAAGCATTGTGCAAACTGTTGTGCAAATCTAAGTACTGTTGTGAGAAATGCACCAAAGCTGTAATTCTCATGACTGACTGTCGTGGTGAAAAAAAACAACTAAACATTTTGACCAGTGTGGCTCACACAACGACAAAAATACTTCATATATATTGTAGCTGGCGCTGATAGGTCAGTTATAGGTTATGACTTATTGTGAATTACTTATGAACGCTGTGTTTGTTTATGTT
>JAUMHP010000079.1:2980200-2996567 GCA_032361065.1 Enteromius trimaculatus | reverse complement strand
TTCCATATATTCAAAATAAAACGCATGGACATCAGTATTGGAAGCGTGCATTGTTTAACAACCAGCGAGTAGTTACATATATATTGACACAATAACTAGGTTTTGAAGCATGAATTAAATGTTTTGGGTGAGTAACTACATTTTGCAGACATGCAATAAAGTTTTGAAGTTCCTCCAAGCAGTTGTGACATTTGCACTCACAGTTTAGAGAATGTTAAGACTGTTTCGAAAAATGTGCCAGAGCAATTGAGAAAAATTGTAATGAGTCATTATGACTAAAATCCTCAGACATGCTGCATGTCACATGCCCTGCTGGGCTGAAGGTCACTAACCTACAGATAGATAGATAGATAGATAGATAGATAGATAGATTTACCCTATAGTGGGACAATAAGTCTGAAATGCAAAAAAGGAAAAAAGGTCCCACTTTAGATAGGGTTCACTTTATTGCTAACTTATTTCTCAGAAGGTGTTTTTAAGGGTTTAATGATTTCACTTCATAGCATTATAAAACTATTTTAGCTGACAACTTCACACTATCGAATATTTATTTCAATTATGAGCGATTACATTAAGTTTAAAAGTCCGGTAGCGAAAGCCGAAGCGCTACAGGAACAGCCGTGACGTCATGACGCACGACGTCACGCGGTAGGCCCGTGTCATGTGACCGGTACTGCAAGGAAGCCAGTCCATCAGAAAAACCCTGCCGAGATGAATCGAAGCATTATCAGCACGGCGTTTGCGCTTTTAGGCTTTTTATCAGGTAAATCGACGTTATGCTTCATCTCGTAGATGTGCGTGGTTTTGTTTTGCCGGGTCGGTGTGTTTTTAGCGTTTGTTTAATGAAATAATGGCGACTGCAGTGAGATGCCATAATCCGCAGTCATGTTAATCGATCCAGCTTCTCTCGTTTATACACTTCAATTATCTTAATCCAGTTTATTTATGTTTATTTGCTACGATGCTGTGCTTACGTTGCTTTATTCTGTGAAATACACACCGTTTTGCTGTTGATGTGTTGAACAGTGAACGAGGAAGCCCTAGCAAGTCATGTGACAGTCATGGTTCATTTAAACAAAATCCTACATTGTTGAGCAGTATTATGGCTATGATAGTATTATGATTTTTAAACCGGTCACTGTGTTAGGACAGTGCTTTAAGTCAAATGCTTCAATGTTTTCGTGCCTTCATACCTAAGGCAGTTATGTATTTTTTTTATGT
This sequence comes from Enteromius trimaculatus, assembly GCA_032361065.1. Taxonomy (NCBI): domain Eukaryota; kingdom Metazoa; phylum Chordata; class Actinopteri; order Cypriniformes; family Cyprinidae; genus Enteromius; species Enteromius trimaculatus. The sequence goes on along the minus strand of JAUMHP010000079.1, from coordinate 2,995,346 downwards.
ACTTTATTTACTCTATTAATTCAATTAAAATTTTATTGGTCACGTTCACATGCATACATTAATGTTATTAATATGCGAAATTACTTAGTTTGTTTTACATTATTTAGCTTTTTTCACTATGTGTTCTTTTATTTGTATTCGTATGTTTATTTGAATAATTTTCATATATTTATTTTAATCCAATTTGTGTTTTAGTTAAAGCCTATACTTATTGATAATTAATTGACGTTTTATACTTTTTTTGTAAACCTTTCGACTGACCTCAAAATGTCATTGCATTAGACTTCTAAATGTTAAAGCAAGTGTCATTTATTGCAAAGAAAGTAATATATCATCATTTTCCATCAGGTGTTTTGGGCGACAGCTTGACTGTTCTGCGCAGCCCGCCGTACGTGACTTTTCAGGATGGACAATGGGCCATATCAGGAGAAAAGGTCCCTGATTTGGTCGCCCTGACCATGGGCTTCTCTATCCGTGAGGTATAACGTCTATTTAATCATGTAATGGCACACGTGCTATCTTAATGTAGGTACTGTAGTGATCTTGTGTTTTTGTTTGCAGGATCTTGATTGGCCAGGTCTGGCTGCCGGCTCGCTCTTTCAACGCCCGCGTGCAAACGCTCTGATCGTCGTTCGCGGCTTGGACACCCTCGACTTTCCGAAAAACATTTCCTCCTACCCGCTCGAAAATGTGAGTGATGCATTCTCACGTGCATGGGTTATATTAGGTTCTGTGGTGTCTGAGTCTTTCTCGCTTTTATGTCTGTGATTCAACGTGTAGGTTGTGACTTCAACCTTTAAATGAATGAGTAGAGTTAAACATGTCCTTGTTGACCCTGGTTTCAACAGCTAATTTGTGCGTTTCAGAAAATAGGGATGTTTCAGGATTGAGTAGTTTGGTGGTTTCCCTGCAAGACTTCCCTTATTTTGTATCATGAGACTGATGGCACTGCTTGGTCTGTCTGTCTGGTTTCAGCCGGTTCCATTCACGCTGGACAGTGTGGCAAACACTGTGCACACTCTGTTTGCTGCCAGCACCCCTGTGGTCTTGCAGCTCGCTCCTAGTGAGGAGGTAAGACCTCAACGGATTTCTGGCCCATTATGACTCGCTAACCACAAGCGATGCCTGCAAACACACACAGTGCTCTGCAGATAAAGATGAACGTGATGTGCTTAAAATCTTACGCAAAAGTAAAAATGAAACCTATTGCATTGAGGATTTAATTGGAGTTGTTTTTAATACTGGAAAATTGGCATTTTTATGCAGTGTTAAGTTAAAAGTTTGTAGTTTTTATTTAAAAAATTATGTTTTGTGTGTTTTTAAACGGTCTTATGTTCTGATACAGCAGTACAAATAAAAAAAATGACTTGCTGTTATTATGTGAATAAAAAAATTATTTCACTTTATGTTGTTTATAATTAGTAAAGAAAAAAAAAAACTTTAACAGGCTGAAGGACAAGTCTAGATGATGTTAATGGAACACAGAACGTTCATTAATAAGCATCTAAACTTAAGAAATGTCTTGATTGTGTGTTTCAGAGGCTGTATATGATGGGAATGGCCAACACCGTTTTTGAGGACCTGCCCGTGACTCTCCAGCAGATACGTGGACGTCTGTCCCAGGAAGGATCTGTCCTCACGTCCCTTCCCCTCATCTCTCTCAGCCGTAATAATGAGGTGAAGACTCGTGGTGTTGAGATATGCTTTGTCCATAGATGTCAAAAAACGAATTAAAAATGTATCTATCTGGCAGTGCCGACAGACTTGTGGGCAGCACGCCAACAATTAGCGACATTGGGTTACGGGGGTCCCGAGTTCGAATCCCAGCTCGAGGATCTTTCCAGATCCCGCATGCCTATATCTGTCTATCAGGGCTGGTAAAAAGTAGACTTTATTACTTAAATATGATCAATATTCAAATTACATTCATATTTTAAAGGCGTAATTTCAGTTAGGGAGGAACAAAACCATTAGGCGACGAGGGGTGCATCGAGCTAAATATTATGCATATTATCTTCAAAGCATAATAAAATAACATCTTTGAAAAAAGTGCATAATGTCTAAAAAAATTTAAACTTAAAAGTTGAACTTGCAAAAATTGCAATCCTGTAGAAATTGCATTAAATATGCATTCTGTATGAACGGCTTGGTTTTGACGTAAACAACAACATCTCCGCATTGATGTTCTCTTTTTCCGCAATATTTTGAGTGACCGAGTAGCAGTGCCGTATCTAGTGGGCTCAACTGGAAGAGCTGACAAAAGCATTAAAATATGATCGTCGTATTTCATGCACCACTGATAAGGCAGCTTGATAAACACCTAAAATTCGAATGTAATGTTTTTTGCATCCGAATGTTTTTGACAGCCCTACTGTGTATCTATCTATCAATAATTTGTTATTGTGTAATGTGTACACACATTTTATACAAAAGTGGACTTGTTACAGTCTCTGAAGCAGTTTTTCAGGCGTGGCAGGAAGTGGCTTCTGAAAATATCGACATGTGAAAGTAGTTGTTACAGATAGAAACCCTCGTTCAGTAGATGCATGTTTTTTCCCACACTAAACTAAGCACTGGTGTAAATGTATTGTTTTAATGTGTTCATACGGTGGTCTGTGTGTTTCAGGCTGATCTTCTCTTCCTGTCTGAGGTTCAAGTGCTGTATGACATCTCAGCTCTGGTGAGTTTCTCTGTCTGCTATGTTCCCATGCACTTTGTTTGTTCTATATAAATAAATAAAAAACGTGCAAGTTTTAAAAACTTTTTTTTTTTTTTTTTTTAAATCCTTAATGTTTACACCTACTTGTTTGTCTCATATAGTTCATAAATATATATGCAAAAGAAAAGCCGATTTTAATGACAGTCTCTGTAATCGGATTAATTACTGTGGCAACTTTTTAAAACAAAGTGTCTTTTTTCACTGATAATTTCCTCCTGTTGATTCTGTGTTATTGAAGTATTTCTTTCTGTTTGCTACAGTTGCAGAAACACAAGCATCTGGCTAAAGACCCGGCTCCTGACCTGTACTCTCTAGAGCTCGCGGGGTTGGAGGAGATCGTCCGTCGTTACGGCACAGACTCTCCTCAGTACGCCGACGCGACCAGGATCCTGACGTCTGCTCTGCAGAAGGTATGGAAACTGCGCTGCATAATTATAGTCTACTAAAACATGAACTTTCAGTTTCTATTAACTAAAACTAAAAATAAAAATAAAATTTTAGAATAAAAATGGTAGTTAAAAAACAAATCAAACTTGAAATACAAAAATAAAAACTAATTCTAAATATTAGTAAATCATATATTGTAGGTGTATTATAATATCTCAGTGATACTAAGATAACTTCTTGTTTCTCTTTACTGTTTAATGCTGCCAAGTACCTAAGTTTGACAGTATTTTATTTTGAATTGCATTACAGTGTAAAGTTAATGTAAATATAGTTTGATAATGTGTTCATATTGTATAATAAATGTTGTATTGTAAATTATCATAGTATGACAATTACAGAATTTCTAAAATGTATCGCAAGGAAAAGTTACATAATTTTTTTTATATGGAACATTGAACCAGTTGCTAAAAGTTCTGCTAGAAATGAAGACTAATAGTTTTTTGTTGTTGTTTTAATTAAGGACAATTATTTATTTATTTATTTTTGCATTAAGTGAAAAAATTATTTTCTTTTACTTATTTTAAGCTGATAAATGGCACACCTTTACTGTGTAAAACTGTTAAAAAATAAATAATAACTTTAATTCTAACCTCTAATATTTAGATGGATCCAAATGTTTCTTTTATCCTTGTTTTTTATCATGAGCATAACATCATTATTATTCATTTAATTTCATTATTCATTAATTACATTTTCATTTGTTTTTCTCTACTTCTCTATCGTTTTTGGCCTAGTAGTACTGAATAATATATAAATAGTACTGGGGTTTTTTTGTTTTTGTTTTTTTGGGGGTTTTTTTATTACTTTTTCATTAAAATTTGTTTGTGTATGTCCAAAGTTTGCAGACGATGTCGCCAATGTCTATGCAAACAACGCGGTTGTAGAAGTGGTGACGGTGAAGACGTTCGAAGCCCCTCTGACCAGGAAGTCACGCTCCATCCTTCAAATCGTAAGTTAACTGCGATAAGCTTTTCTATAAGCAAACATTTCTACAGAAAAAAAAAAAAACAGGACAAAAACATTGTTGGATCAGGTCCACATTTTCGGCGTTATTCTTATTCATCAGGCTACGAGAAGAAAGAATCGTTTCAAGACCACCTCTGTAAGACATTTAACGTAAATTGCATACTCAGTAGTAGCTGCTTAGCAAGCTGTAGTGTGCGTTTAGTAGTTTTTTTTAGAAAAAGTAGAGGTTAGTTTCGTTTTAGGGACCCTGACCTTTCCAACCCATAACCTGTGGTTGTTCCAAAACAAAAAGATACTTATGGTACAGTAGAAACCTCCTTCTTTGACCTACTTTTGAATGTTGACCTGCATGTAACGCTAGCGTGTGGTTGTTTCAGAGTAACCAAGGCGGCCTCTACAACCTGGCCTACAAGTACGACTATGATTACGCCGTAACCTTTAACATCGTCCTTTGGCTGATGATCGTGTTAGCTTTAGCCGTCATCGTGATCTCATACAACCTCTGGAATATGGATCCTGGATATGACAGCATCATCTACAGGATGACCAATCAGAAGATCCGAATGGACTGATGATGTCCACCCGACCCCCATTCCACTTTGTGTTTTGTATTTGAGTGCATTTGAATGTGTTTTATTTTCGACGTGCGCATCACAGAATTGCTTGTATAAATGCTTCGCCTTTATGACGCAATCAAACACAGATATAAAGATTATTTATTGATGCCTGTTGATAGATGGAGAAATAAAATTGTGTGTGACGTTTCGTAATTGCTAGATTTGCGTACTGTGAATCTACCGAAGAGGAAAATCTGAAATGTAACTATTTATTGTTTGTTTGTTCACTACATTGTGCTGTATTCCTTCCCAAATATTGGATATGGTGTCATTGCTCCATTCCCATGTACATTTGATTAATTAAATAAATGTCATTTTCATTGAAAATAACTATATAGTAGAAAATAAGACATTTTCAGTGTGACTGTTGTGTGTTTTACAAGGCCGTGACCATTTATTAAGCATAGTGGAAAACTATTTTTAATTATTATTATTTGTTTATTTGTTATAAGTCGATATAAAAGTAAAACAGTGAAAATGAAAATGGAACTAGATAATTCTAGTAGGGAAGTGTGCCTAATGTGGCGAAAACGCAAAACTTTCTTGTCCCCTCAGGTTCAGTGAACGTTACATGAGTCACGTAAATGATACCAAACGGTCATTTGAGGGGAAAAAAGTAGTTTGTCTAGTAGTTTGCATCGCTGGATACTACCGTCGCTCGTGTAACATTTATATCATAAACAGCTTTTAAATATGACATGTTTTGCGACGCTGAAATTCGCACTCTGCGGCTGTGACGAGCAAACCCCGCCCACTTCGATTTGATTGGTCAGTAGCCATTTCGATAACTAAAGGTTATAATGGATACGGATATATAACATGCTAACAGACTTGTTTTCCTCAGTGTTTATAGTGGTTACGGCACTGGTTGTGTAGATGTTGTTAATCATACAAAATGTACAAATTTGTAACCGAAATAATAAAAAAATCCATCCATCTCTTTAAACGAGTTTTAATGTCTTTATGAGTCGTAAATGCATGCTACACTTGCACACAGAAAAACAATGTTCAGAAAATATAGAACACTTTTATGGTTGCTTTTCTGAAACAAACAAAGAATAGCACTATATTTTTTAATTAGTTTTAAACCTTAATGCAGATGACATTTCACTGCCTTTTTTTCTTCAGAAACAGGAAGTAACACTTTTAACCAGTCTGTTAAAATGAAAAGTACAACACAATTCCAGTCAGTTTTGCACAACCAACAGATCATCTCTAGACCATGTATTTTCTTGCCATCTTGTACTTTGTTTAAATTTGTGTAGTGTTTTTCCATTTTGATTCAAGATCAAAGAAAAGTGTTTTTCTGATCTACTTTGATTGCTTTTTACGTATTTTGTCCTACTTGGAGACATGCTAAACACCAGCTTGGCCCGTCTGGGGACCAAGTAGTTTAAATCATCCTAAAGTGGCGTGGGTGCACATAAAATAAAATCAACAATCAATACGATCAAACTTAAATAATACACGTAATAAACTAGTTATGTTTGTTCACATGAATTAACATTAACCAGGATTAATAAGTATTGCAATTTTTAATTTACTGTCGATGAACTGAACCTTGTAAGCTTTATCCACATCAAGAATGTTCTGTAAATATTTCTGAGGTATAACGCAGATTTTGTATTTGATAAGCAATCACCATGGTTTCACTCAAACAATGACAAAAACACCTTAACCTTTAAAAAACGTCATCCTATACTGAAAAGGATACACCCACAGAAGGTGTCAGACTGCATCAGTAACAACTTTGCAGATTGCAAGATGTGATGATTTCTGCTTGCGTTGATCTAGAACGCGGCTCCGGATTCTGAAGAAGTGTATAAATCCCGTTCATCTGAATGGGATGTTCACTTCTTGAATATGTGGGCAACTCGATTTCAGAATACTACGAGAACAATAAAAGTGAAATTAGCCACTTTACAAACCTCTTCATCACACATGTGGTTGATTTTAGATGTTAGCAAACTCTAAGTGTTTCACAGTTGCTTAAGAAGTTTCGCAAAAACATAATCAGTTGTGATATCTGAAGACTTATCTCCAGCGCCATCATTTCACACCCAATGAGTGTCTAAACACCTTCAGCTTCTAGAGAAACACTAGAATAACTTGGCAAGACATTTTAACTGTTGCCTGGACATTTGGGAAACACTGTGTACTATGAACTGTTAAATCGCATGACAATATGAGTCTTACCTGTGCAGCGTTTAAGTCCTCAAGCAGCTCTGATCCGACATTCTGGGCCTGTGGTTGACTTTTTCTTGGCTTCTTAAGTTTGTGCAATAACAGACCTAATGTCGCACATTTAATGTTGATTGAATAAGTAAGTGATACAGCAAAAACATAAAGGTGTACACAAACGATTTAAAGTACACTGAAGAGATTAATTTCAACACATCATGCTTTGTTTTTTGTACTTTTGTACTCACCTGTTATTGTAATAATCAGCACAGTGTTCATTAGTAAGGATGTAACAGTAATGATATTGTGAAGCTCACATGTTTTGTCAGGTTGCATTTGTGTATGATTGTTATATTCGGTTTGATTTTGACCTTGGAAGGATTCTGTTTAAATAGAAGAATTATATAAGTTTTGCGTTTTTTATTGCCAATAAAGATTAAACAAACGTGCATAAGGGTAAAAGCATATAAAAGCAAACTTGTTATAAATAACTTACCAGTGATGTGAAGTCTGGTGCCGTTACTGATCTGGAGAAGTGTAGAGGTTGTTTTTGCACAGTAATATATTCCTAATTCATTCATAGTTAAGTTACTGATAAATAAACGGCTCCAAGTGAGTGATGAATATTTGTCTTTCAGTCTTTGGTCTAGTATACGAGATGATGTAGATTCTGAGTGGTAAGTTCGCAGTATCAGCACCGGAGAGTCTGCCGGTTTCTGGAAAACCCAATATATATCACTTTTATTAAGCGGACAGTCTAAAGTCACATTCTGCCCTAAATTCACCCATATATCAGTTAAATGCTCTGTAGTTTGACACACCAGCAGACCTGTGAAGATAAAACATACAGTAAAACACCTAAATCTTTTAATTAGAAACTGTTTAGTCATGTTCGGTCACAGAAATGATGCTGAGTAACTTACAGAAGTGTAAAAGCTGTAACTTACAGAGTAGTAGAAGTTGTGCCGTCTTCATTCTGTGGTTGTTTTGCTCATGTGCAGTAAGATGGTTAACTCTGAATCTGAGAGGAAGTGCTACCACAGTTATACAGAAACAAAATAGAAGGAAACCACCAGACCCCCTTGAAAAGAGGATGTTGAACTCGCACTGACCAGACCGTTTACTGTTAATACAGCATTTAAGAAGGGCAAAGTGCCTGAGATACAGTAAAGTGCTTTTCAGTCATTTCAGCTGTCAATAGGTTTTATTTTTTAATAAATTAAATTGCGATATTGGCACCTAAACTACATTTAATTTTGAAACTGATTATTAAAAAGTAAATAATAATCTTGTAAGTTATGTCTGGGTGTTTTGTGACAGCACCAGCATGTGGTTTTGCTGACCTAGTTTTACGTTAGCAAGTATGGGTTAAACGTATGTAGTGTTCTAGTAAGCCGTAGTCTTTTTAGCCACCGTTGCTATTTCACACAGCCTCTGAAACATGGACACTGAAAACAACTGAAAACGGTAAACCATGTTTTGCCAATTTTTGCCTTCTGAACTTAGTCTACAAATAATTAAAGATTGGAAGCTAGGAAATCGATCGACACCAGCTCAAAATACGCTACATTTAATTTCTAAAATCCATATCTTTACCAGATTTCACCAAAGACATAATACAAAATGCATGTAGCCTGTTGGGACAAAAATGGACACAAAACAAAAGCCCCAGTAGGCCTATCTTCAGAAACAAAGTTGTGTGATTCGAAATAAAACTTTTTGTATTACAAAAAAAACTCAAACACATGAGATGATTTCAACACGTTTGTTAAAATATAATGTAGTCTAAACTATTTTATTGAGAAATCTCCGGAGTGTCTCATTCTGAGTCTTAAGTTCACCTCATCAAACTGTGCTACTAAAATCATCTGATAGAGGGCGCTGTTCACATTTAAAGGCCATTTTCGATGCTTAAAGACTTTCTCGCCTCTTTTCTCTAAGATCTTAAAATGCAGAGAGAGCTTTAGAATTTAAGCATTATCCTACATACAATTCTACAAACTCATCAAAACTATAGGTAAAGAAGTAAAAAAATATATAAGTAAATATATATATTCTTTACCGTTAAACAAATTGGGGTCAGTAAGATATTTAATGGTTTTTAAAGATGTTTCTTCATCAAGGCTGTGTTTATCAGTTTAAAATCCAGAAAAAAACTGTAATATTGTGCAATATTATTTCAATTTAAAATAAGGGTTTTCTGTGTGAATATATTTTAAAATGTAATATTTTATTCCTGTGATACAGACCATCATTACTTCAGTCTTCAGCGTCACATGATCCTTTCAAAAACAACAAAAAAACAACAACAAATCCATATGTATATATATTGTTGAAAGAAATTATGTTATGCATGTATAACTCTGACATCTCACCTATTATTACCAAAATATATGACAGTATTCTGCATGAAACACAAACAGATATAGCTGTGTATTCAGACAATGTTATTTTTCAGTTGTGATCTCGAGCAGCTTCTAAGAACAGAAAACACAAAGGTTTGTCTATAAAGTGAGAAATATGGAAAAGGTAAAGCTATTAGAGGCTCGTGCGCTGACTTTTTTCATAATGTCTAAGTTTGTACACAAACCAGAGCAGAGTTCAAAGCTGTGAGAAAACAGACCGTAGCGAGACAACGAAGACGTTAAATACCAGATTCATACAACACACAGCATTACATGCGCTTTACACGTCAAATACAGTAGACCTGTTTATTGGCATTGAAATATGTTAATAAACCATCAAAACATAACAATTTGATGATTAACACCACACATGAAAAAACATTTAAAGCCAGCATCCAGTTCAGTTAATAAAGAAATAAAGAAACATATCATTCATTACATTTTCATAACGCCAAGCTTCACAATATTTGAACTAATGCATAATTACATAAATGAAATATATACATAGCAGTTAATTATAGCACTTTATAATATTTCTGTTTTCATATTATTTAACTTTCTAATTTTTTAATTTCCCTTTGTGATAAAAAAGCATGGGGAAAAGAATGAGAATTCAATATAAACATAGAATTCAATATTTTTTTTTATTTACAAGACTTAATCATCAAAACAAAAGCAAACTCCTGGGGCCTGTTCCATAAAACAAGTTTTTCAAATAAGCCAGGCTTATGGCAGATAGTCTGACTTATTTCAATACAAATTAACTGGCAATAAGTCAGACTAACTGGAATAAGCTGGCTTGCTCTCTAATCTTGTTTTATGGAACAGGCCCCTGAAAACACTGCAAATTTTGTTTTACATACATGTTTAGGTAACAAACATCAGTCAAGCTAATAATATTTTACTCATTATTTCGGCTTTTGAAAAGGAAAGTGTTGTTGGTCGGGTGAAACAGACGAAACTCCACTTCAGTAAACTACAGAATAAAAGATAAATGAGCTTCTAATGTCCATCTCAAATAATTATATTCACGAAACACACTGAACTCTGAATATGAGAGTCGTACCTCTTCATCATTTGTGCTGTAAAGATGCTTCAGTTCCTCATCTTGATTTAGTCGCTGTGTTTTCTTACACACTTGAAGTCTGATCTGCAATAGACCTAAAACAAACATAAGCATTTAAAGAAAGATATTATATCATATTACACATGTAGAGACCTGAAATCTCTCCTATTATTGCCAAAAACATCACAAAATATGGAATGAAGTACAAAACTATTAATGATCGCTGTGTATTCGTACATTGTGAGGTGTTCTTCACTTCTGTCTGATTGTGATCTGGAGCAGCTTCTTCTGAACAGAAGATACAAGAGTTTAGTGAAGGATATACCTAACATGCATCAGCTTTGAATAGAAGGTTAAAATACAAATTAAATGCAATATGATAGCGGCTTCTAGATCATTCATACACATAACAACAGATCAAACTGAATTGCCAATATTACACAGACCTCTGATATAATGTGTCAAATTGATTTTATCCACACTTACCAGTGATGTGAAGTCTGGTGCCATTACTGATCTGGAGAAGTGTAGAGCCTGGTTTTGCACAGTAATATATTCCTAATTCATTCATAGTTAAGTTACTGATAAATAAACGGCTCCAAGGTAGTGATGAATATTTGTCTTTCAGTCTTTGGTCTAGTATACGAGATGATGTAGATTCTGAGTGGTAAGTTCGCAGTATCAGCACCGGAGAGTCTGCCGGTTTCTGGAAAACCCAATATATATCACTTTTATAAAGCGGACAGTCTAAAGTCACATTCTGCCCTAAATTCACTCGTCTATCAGTTAAATGCTCTGTAGTTTGACACACCAGCAGACCTGTGAAGATAAAACACATAAGTCATTCAACCTTTAAACCTTTAAAGCTAATCAGTCATGTGAAAATCACACAGAGATTACAGAAGAGTATAAGCTGTAATTTACAGAAGAATAGAAGTTGTGCTGTCCTCATTCTGTGGTTGTTTTGCTCATATGCCAAAGATTAACTGAACTATAAGTCTGAGACGAAGTGCTATCACAGAAATAAAAATAGAAGGAAACCCCCTCAAAAAGAGGATGTTGAACTCGCACTGACCAGACTGTTAATACAGCATTTAAGAAGAGCAGAAGTGCCTGAGAAAAAAAGTGTCAATAGGTTTTATTTTTTATTAAACTGCATAAAATTGTGAAACTGATAATTAAAAATTAAATAATAATCTTCCGACTAAACTTGTAAGTTAGTATGTCTGGGTGTTTTGTGACAGCACCAGCATGTGGTTTTTCTGACCTAGTTTTACTAGTAAGCCGTCGTCTTTTTAACCACCGTTGCTATTTCACACAGCCTCTGAAACATAGACACTGAAAACAACTGAAAACAGTAAACAATGTTTTGGCAATGTCTATTTAAATATTCATAAATATTCATTTGTCTCAGTGAGAGGTTCATCTAACTTTTTTTAATAGGTCTAACAGCCTACTGTTTCAGGAAGTTAGTGCAAAAACATTCCAATTAAATTTCCAAAATGAATTAATCCTTTAACACTTGTATAACCAAGGGGGGGAAATTGGATATTTTGAATGTTCAAATTATATCACAGATGGCAACACCGTGGCATTTGACCAATCAGGAGTTGCCTGATTGACGTTTCAAACGTCAGCGTACGTCCGGAGTTTGAAAAGTATGCGTTTACGCTCATACCTACTCTCACAAAAATATAAACAGCATCGAAACGAACAATGCTAAGTTAACGAAACTCATGCAGTATATGGTTGAATAGTTGTGTTAAATGTTGAGATACGTGTTGTTTGCATAACATTTCTAGAAATTAGTGAACGCTGTGACATGAAAAATGGTGCGATCATATTTATTCAGACACAGGTTTGTATAACATGCAGTGATCCAGTGAGAGATTTATTGAAATGATCAAGCCATAAATAGTGAAATGTAAAGTTTAACTTAATAGATTTTATTCATTTTATTACTTCTAACCCAGTTTATATTATTATGGCATACATAGGTGTTTATTTTTACTGTGAGGCTTATTACTGCTAAGATAAGTGGTACCACCTAGACTAGTGTGCCATTTTCATTTGTTAATATATATTTACATATTTGTCTGTATTCTTCATTTTCAGTAGATCTAAACTGTACATTTTTGTATATATCCAGCTTTTGGAAAACAAGCGACTATGGCATATTAAAAAATAAATCAATAAAAAATAAATTAATTAAATGAGAAATGTTCCTAAATAAATATTTCATTAAGTTTATGTACATTTTATGTATTTATTTGTATTTTATGTGTGTTTTTAACATTGTAAATATATGCTCTTTTTGGGAAAACCGGTGACCATAGACTGGCGAGGAATCATATATGGTCATTTCATTGACCTAAGATTTTCAACATTAAATTTTTATAATTTTTTTAAGGTCACAAAAGCTTAAAAGTCTTATTATAGCCACTGAAAACATTCCAGGGTTGAAATTATGAATTATTTCAGTGAGTGCCCTATAAAGGGATAAGAAATAAAGTTTTCATAACATTAGCAAATCATTGTCAGATGCAAGATTGATCCCATGTTTCTTGGACCTGTGATTTTTTCGACTGTATGAATACAAAATGTTGGTAAATACAAAAGTAAATTATTGAATATTTCTTGTGTCAAGTTTGCAGGTTAAGCTTTTTAAGACCTCTGAGAAAAATAAAGGTTAAAATACAAATTAAGTGGAATATGATAACTGCTTCTAAATCATTCATACATATAACAACAGATCAAACTGATTAGTCGAGATTGCCTGTGACCTTAGAAGAAACAAACAGATCAGATTATTCTGTATCACTTAACATGGTGAGCAATGTTTTTTACATTTTCAGTCCTTACAAAATCAATAAAATCATAAAAACTAAGTAACTGACCAGAGTAAAAGAGTAGAAGCTGCACAGTCCTCATTCTGTGGTTGTTTAAACTTTAAAGGATATGGGCTACAGTAAATAGTTCAGACCGATCTGAACAAAACTGCTTCTGCAAAATAAAAGGGAAACCAGCAAACATGCAAACTAGTGATGAAATCGAATAGTTATGAAGATGAAAGATATGATTTTCCACCATGTGTGACTTTGTACACAAGCTTGACTTATCAACTAGACCAGAGTTGAAGCCAGCTAACCCACAAGTGTGAAAATAAAACCAGACTCGGAGCAGACGACTGCAGCAAGACATTATAAACCAGAAGACAGCACTCAGTTTATTCCTCAAATATGCAACACAACCTGTTAATTGATAATTAAATACGCAAGCATATAATCTGCATATTAATAACACCACACATAACGTTTAATTAGCTAACTGTGGACATTGCATAGAATTTCATGGTTTATATATACAGCTTGTTATAAATAACCTAAACAATAAATGCTGATAACCATCTACAAATTACATGTTCTTCTTCATCTTTAAATGTTATTGGCGGTTAACAACAACAAAACAAATTGACCTTTTTTAGATGGTCCCTATCTTGCTTACCACGCTATATTGGACATACGTCCCAGATAGCACACATACATCTAGGAGACATCTATTTGACGTCTGCATTTACATCTGCAAGACGTATTATTTAATTTAATACATTTAATTAGAAAGTTATTGAATGCGGAAACGTGTCAATTTGGCGCAAATATAAAATCAACTTTACCCAACTTGCTTAGGTAGGTGACAAAAGCATCCTTACACATCCTGAAATGTGAAGCCAAAACATTTATATCGCCATCTGATGGCTGACTTCATTGTTGATCCTAAACCCCATTCTCTACATGTAAAACAGTGCAAGCCAAACCTTAAAAAAAGCAAAGCACACTTCACTGCCAATCCAGCCAATCAGGACGCAGGAAACCTAAAAGGCACCTCACATATATTGCTACTGAAAAGTAAAATGAAGTAGCCTAATGCTGACAAAATGTCCGTCATTCTTAAACATTATTTATCAAATTATACTTCTGGTAGACTGATTTACTCTTGATTATATTTGTCTCAGTCGTGTCTTTGGCTTTTGGAACAGAACAAAAGTGTTGTTGGTCAGGTGAAACAGACGAAACTCCACTTCAGTAAACTACAAAAAAAAAAACCACAAGTTAGCTTCTAATGTCCACCTAGAAATATTTTATGCACTAAACGCACTGAATGCTGAATAAGATTGCCGTACCTCTTCATCATTTGTGTTGTAAAGCTGCTCCAGTTCCTGATCTTGATATTGTTGGTGTCTTTTTTTACGCCCTTTAAGTTTATTCTGGAATAGGCCTAAAATAGCACCAAAATTTATTGTTAATTCTATCCAAATTCATCAATAAAATGAAGCAAAAAGCATTATACAGGTATTTAAAGGATCTCCATCCATAAATACCATTATTGTATATCATATGTAGTGTCCTTAATTCTTACCTATAACTGCAGAAAAAATCACAATGCTCAATATAACAAATGACACAATAAGAGCCTGCTGGGTGTGATTGATCAGTTCTGTCTCATTCTGATCTTGGGCAAAAAAATACAAGAGTTTGTGTTTAGAAATAGCAAAAAGCATCAATGTTACATAATAAAAATCCAATGCATAATTGAAGATCAGACTGATTTATGAAGATAATGTTTTGTACACTTACCTGTGATGTCAAATCTGACACCGTCGCTTAGCTCTACACTGTAAAAAAAAATCATTGCCAATACTCAAAATTTCAAGGCAACACATTGCATTCACATTTTCATGTTTTCCC
>JAUMHP010000079.1:2964492-2975908 GCA_032361065.1 Enteromius trimaculatus | reverse complement strand
TGTCAAACTGAATGTATTTCTTGAAATATTGAAATATATGAAGGGTAATTTTAAATATTTTAAATTTGTATTTTGAAATATATTTTGAAATATATTTAAAAATATACAAAAAATGGCCAAATAAACATGCAAAAAATATGCATGTATATTTGTATATTATATACAAATATGCAAAAATACATTTCTAAGTGTTATAAATATTTTTAAAAATGTATGTTAGGACATATATTTTTTTGGCCATTTTGTAGTATATTTTGGAATATATTTCCAAATATATATATTTTTTTAAATTTACCATATGGCGATAACAATGCTTTTGGGGGAATCACACCCCAGCAGTGTACAGTTTGGACCATAACTGTCATTATTTCTTTAGAACATTATTCACAGAAATAATCGGTTTGGATGACTGTAAGGCAAAATCATAAATAATGATGATAATGTAGATTTTAGTTGCATAAATGTATTGCAGTTTCTCACGTACCAGCGGTGTGCAGTCTGATGCCGTCACTGATGTCCAGAGCAAAGCCTGGCTTTATACAGTAATAAATTCCTAAATCATCCTCACTGACATTATTGATCACTAATTGGCTTCTGGCTCCTTCAGAATATTTCTCACTGAATTTTTTATCGTAATATTCAGCCTTTTCCGATCCAAAGGTTCGCAGTATCATTTCTGGACGAGCTGGCAGTTTCAACAAAAACCATATCACGGCTTTACATTTAAACTCACAGTCTAAAGTCACACTCTGACCTAAAACCCCCTGCTGATCAGTTAAAGCTTCTGTGGACTGACTCCACACAAACAGGCCTGAAGAAACAGAAAACACATCCTTCAGATCATCTGAACGTGACAGAATCACTCTCAATCACACTGAAATAAACTTACAGAGCAGTGGAAGCAGAAGCGTCTTCATTCTGGAGCTCGTCGAACCAGTGTTCAGGATGCACTTGTGTTCAGATTGGACTTGTGTTCAAGTTTGTGAGTCACATTTTCATAGAGGAAGTGGTAGTACTGAGTTCAAATGAAGTGATGCAACTTAAACTGGCCCTGCTGGGATTTATTTACAGCTGCTGATTGAAGTATAAACAGTGATTCTTTTGAAAAATGGCAGACCCTAATTTGGTAAACATTTCATGTAATTTTAGTTTGAATGGATATGATATAGAATAAAGGAAGTTGGCAATACATTTATTTTCTGTAGCAAAGGAAGTATATCATAAGGTTTGCATCATAACCGGAAGATTCGTCGAGTTCTTGTAATAGGTGTTAAAAATAACTTACCAGTTGCTGGTTGCTGTCTTTACGTATTTCTGACTGGGAAAAAAAGCTGCGCACTACACACTCTTTATAAAACGGCAGGTTTCTGAAAATACCTTTAACTTTAAACAATCGCATCTGGGGGAAAAAAATAATAAGTTGCCCTCTCATCAAAATCCACTGAGATATGTGTTTATAACTTGTAAATAATGTTTGATCTATGCATATATCTCTCTTGATTCAGACAAGATGACTTTTTAATGGAGGAACTGGACATGAACTATGGACTTGTATTGTGGCCAGAAGAAAAGAAAGTTAAAAGCATCTTAATGATGAAGTTGTGTGAATTACTATCAGCTGTTGGGACTCGGCACCCATTCACTGCAGAGGATCCATTGATGAGCAAGTAATGTAAAAGTACATTTCTCAGATCCTGTTTGCATAAAGAATCAAACTCATCTAGGATGCTCTGAGAGTGAGTTGGTTTTCAGCAGATATTCATTTTTGGGTGAAGTATTCCTTTTAATACAGCAATATCATGAAAAAAAAAAAGCTTATATCAGTCTTAATTTTTTTATCCAACTCTTTCTTGCAAGAAGGCTTCAGATTGATCAGGTGGGTCTTCTTCAAATCCAAGACCAGCTTCAAATCCAGTCTTTTTTTTTCTTTACATTTTCAGAATATCCACTTCTGTGCAACCTAGAAGGATCCTTATTTGTCGCTCTGTTGATGTAAAAACTGAAAAATGTATTTCCAGAGATGACATCATTATCTAGAGGACGACCAATCAAGAGAGTAGACAAAAGCAAATTCATTACAAATTCAGCACAGTTTTGTTGCATGTTCTAGCAACAGACTGTTCTAATCATTTGAAGCAAACAGGAACAAATCATCACAATCTCTCAGTATGAAGCCGTTTTATACACAGAGCTTGGCTGAACTTCTGGATATTCAGGATCTGTCAGTGGATCTGAGGAGGAAAAAAGTGCTGCTGGTCTGAATGGAATTTTATTTTACTTACCAAAAAAAAAAAAATGCATTAGTTGATTCGATGCATAAACTCTGACCAGTCTTGTACAGTCTGGTACCATCGCTGTCTTTATAAGACATGTCTTTAAAGAAGCACAAAGTAATTATTAACGTTGTGTGGATAACTGATATACTTTTGAAACTGATTTAATTTTGCATGAATATATAAATGCATTGCAGTTTCTCACTTACCAGCGGTGTGCAGTGATGTCATCACTGATCTCTAGATTATGGCCTGGTTATATACAGTCATAAATTCCTAAATCATCATCACTGACGTTATTGATTACTAATTGGCTCCTGAACCAGATTTTGATACAAGGTTCAAGATTCTGGTACAACATACAGTGAAATGTAAAACATACAAATAAGAGATAAGAAATTAGTGTGTGTGTATATATATATATATATATATATATATATATGTATAACCGGGGTATTACACTGTAAGGGTATATAAAAACTAAATTGTTTACACATAGATGCATTTGGAAAATGTAACTATGGTAATAAATAGGCTACTGTGTGCCATAAGGGGCAGATAAGATAAGTTGCAGATGTGCCATTGGTATAGATATTCTTAATTTCCAGAAGGAAATGACATTATATTATGTGCTGTGTGTGTAATTGTTCATCATTTTATCATGTTTGTGCACTGAAGACCTGTTCCACTATCATCCAAACTGCATCTTTCAGCAAATATAAAATACACCAAATGTTGATGCAAAATCTATGTAAACTAGTTTACTGCTGTTAATCAACATTTGCGACCCTTACGAAAAAAATGCACCAAATTATAACAAAAGTGTAGTATATCTTCTTTTACCTCATTTTTTGGCGCATTGATTGCCATTTGTTAAACCGCAGTTTTACCACAAAGCCATGGTACCACCGTATCAATTCGTTTGCGGTTATGGTTTAACTATAGTAAGCATGGTTTTTCGGTTTTATTTGTAGCAACGTAAAAACATGGCAAACATTTAAAAGAGGAGTTTGCATCATCACGGGGACATTAATTTACTTTTTCCTCAGATCGCCCTATTTATTTTTAAGTTATGATATGAACGTCAGTCACAAACACGCGTGTTTTGTTTGTTTTTACATTTACAATCCATTCGCAAAATGTATTATTCCCAACAGGGGGGACTCTTAATTTGTAGCTCTGTTCTGTAAAACTCGCGCGACTTCCGCTTTGAGCGTCAAATATGGCCACGTCCAGACTAGAGATCAATTTTATCAGGTTATTATCGCGCTGCGAATCTCTGGCTTCGGAGAAGAGAAATGAAACAGAATGGAGACTGGAGAAGGTAATTCATAACAACACAGCATTTCGACGCTTTTCAAGTAAATGTTATCTTTTCTGCCTGATACAGCAAAGCAATATTGCCAACGTCATATGTATATGACTTACGTGTCAAAGACAACAAAACATGCATTCATATTTATGCGTAATGCGCTAATTTAATTCGTTAATGTCTGTCGCTGTATATATTTGTTCGTTTTTCAATTTAATATCCTCTCTTTCGTTTGTAGTAACGTTATATTTATTAATAGATTTTACTTTTGTCTTTTCAAGTACGTTGGTGCTCTTGAGGAGATGCTTGTTGCCCTTAAAAAGAGTCCCAGGTAAATGTATATAAGATTACAGGCGTTGAATGAATCAGATATCTGAAGAAAGTGTACAAATGATGTTAAGATTAACAATAAACTGCTATTAGTGCTTCTCCTGCAGCTGTGATATGAACAGATATTGATGTAAATGATGAGTCATAATTGATATCCCTCAGCAAACCAACACCAGAAATACTAACGGACTATAACCGCAAGGTGGACTTCCTCAAGGGTCTGCTAGAGGCAGACAAACTGGTCAGTAATTCTGTTTTTTGGTCACTACTTGAGTCATCACTATGATTGCAACTAGAAATGCTTTGTTTGTTTCCAGCCATCTCCTGCAGAGAAGTCTTTAGCCAATCAGTTTCTGGCTCCTGGACGGACGCCTACGATTTCCAGCGAGAGAACGCCGACCAGTAAGACCGTGCACATTCAGAGTAAAGCGCGGTGCGCTGAAGAAATGAGGAAGGAGCTGATGAGTACCGTATGACTCTTTCCTCTTTCTAATGTGCTTTTTATGTTTTCATACATGCTATTTTCATTTTTACTCACTCTTTCATTCATCCTTTTTTTTGTACAGGCTGTGTCAAGTTCTGGTAAGCTGTGTATTCTACTTTTAATTTAAACTCTACATTTTAAGAAACCAAATTACAAATGCTTTTTCTCTTCGTTCTCCGTGGTTAGGGTCATTGGACACGGATCTCAGACACAGAAAGTAGGTGGCGCTCTCGCATTGTGAACTTGTCGCTGGTTTCTACAGTGTTAATCATTTCTGATGGTTTTTCAGGAGTATACCTGTAGACGAGCGGCAGTCGGCGGCCGAGCTGGACGCTATTCTTCAGCATCATCACAACCTGCAGGAGAAACTGGCCGATGACATGTTGAATCTCGCTCGCAACCTAAAGAACAACACACTCGCGGCCCAGAACATCATTAAGCAGGACAACCAGGTCTGATGTGTTTCTATCTGCATGACTGTGGTAAATATGGTCAATAGTACACATTTAGGACCATAATGCCCTCCTCCGAAGGCGTAAAAAATCTTTTCATCAACAACATATTTGAGTTCAATTTACTGTGATATAATTCATCTAGCAAAAAAATTATCTACTTAAAAGTATTGCCAGTGCAAAAAAAAAACAAAAAAACGTAACATTGTTGGTAGTAGTAGTAATAATAATAATAATAATAATAATAATAATAAAAATCACATTAGCCTACATTTTTATATGTACATAATAATAATGAATATTATTATTGTTGTTATTATTAGATATTCTTTTAAAAATGTGTGATTTGTTGTGTGACCATTAGAGGGCAGCAGCATATCAGTGTTTAATGAGCTTTTCAAACCGAAGCGCGCTGTTACAAATCAGTAAATAAACGAATAAAAGCGTTTCTGAATGTCTTGTTACCAAACAGTGCCATTAAACTCAAACCTTTGATATACTCTAAATTAAAGTGAATGACTGTGAACACACTGTAAACATTCCTCCTCCTCCTCCTCAGACTCTCACTCAATCTATGCGTCAGGCCGACATGAACTTCGAGAAGCTGAAGACGGAATCGGAGCGTCTGGAACAACACGCCAAGAAATCCGTCAACTGGTTCCTGTGGCTGATGCTAATCGTCGTGTCCTTCACGTTCATCAGCATGATCCTCTTCATAAGACTGTTCCCGCGACTCAGATGATGTTAATCATCATTAGAACCGCTAGATTTAATTTATCTATTACGACAGGTTTACAGACGCTAGCTAAGATTGACAGCCTCGGTCATACGGTCCTGCTTCCTGTCGATGTCATAACGAATTGCCGTCGTGTCTCTGAAGAATCAATTGTTCAGTGAAATTAACGGTTAGTGTTTGATAAATACAAACTGTTCGTCAGTCGTTTAAATACATAACGTTCTTACTACTAATTCTGAGACTGACATTTTCGTCTTTTTAAAGATGCGGTCAATGCTTTCCCCCGAATTGTTTTCATTATGCTCTTATAATATTGCTTAATGTAATACACCTTGACACAATATTTTGAGACGCTTAAGTTGACTGACACTTTCATCAGACTTCCTGTTAGTCACTTTCTCGCGTACGGCCGTTTTAAAAACGGACCGAGCTGTTTTAAGGTCTGGTCGACCTGTCCAGACTCGCCCCGTCGATCAGGAAGTGTTCTTGGCAAACAGCAGGAAGTATTTTTTGCCTGTCGGAAGCACAGATGGATACTGTCTTCTCCACCCAGAAAGTAAACGGCCCGTATTTAGCTGCTAATGATCTATTTGTGGTTGATCCCTGTATAGCACATAGACGGAGTATTAAGTATTGCTCAGATATGGTTGACGTGTTCGTTCCACTGCGCAGCTCTATAGGTGGATCTCAATGTTTATCCGAAGCGTTCTGTCAATGATCGTTTATTTGTCCGTGTGCTGAACACAGATGGTCATAGGCTACTTTTTGTTTTTCTTATCTATCAGATGTGTTCAAAGTTATGTGAAGAAAAACAGAAGGTTGTATCATTTTAATAAAATTATTTGCAATCTACCTAGTTGTTGTCTATTTTGTTAACTTTTCTTAAAGAAGTTGTGGTCACATGTGTCCTTGCTCAGCCAATCATTGCACGGATTGACAAATAAAAGTATGGCGACTTTTAATTTCATTTTTAGAATGTTTTCCCATGTTTACATTTTGTAATTTTTGAACATTTTAGAATTTTGA
Organism: Enteromius trimaculatus; assembly: GCA_032361065.1. Classification (NCBI taxonomy): domain Eukaryota; kingdom Metazoa; phylum Chordata; class Actinopteri; order Cypriniformes; family Cyprinidae; genus Enteromius; species Enteromius trimaculatus. The sequence goes on along the minus strand of JAUMHP010000079.1, from coordinate 2,969,295 downwards.
CTTTTTGAAACCATTTGAAGAACGAGTGTAGAATCTCGCAATTCTGAAACTCTGTTTTTAAACTACTTTGTGGTGTAGGCTAATGTCAGAATTTAGAAAATTCAGAATTGCGAGTTAAAAACTCAAAATTACCTTCCTCCATTTTGCAATTGTGATTTTTTTTTTTTTTTTTTTGCCTCTGACATTTAATATTGGGCTGGTTTAAATATTTAAAGGTGCTCTATGCGATCTTGCAAAACACTAGGGGAACAGGACCTACACCAAAGCAAAAACAAACTTCAGCCAACCACTCAGCAAGAAGAGGTGGGGTTTAACAAGCACAAACAAACTTCGGCCAACCAATCAGCAAGAAGAGGTGGGGTTTAACACGCTCAAACAAACTTCAGCCAACCGAAGTTTGTTTTTGTTGTGGTGCCCAAAGTGTTTCTTTTGGTATTGCAGCCTCTGTGTTGTCTTTCGAGAGCGGGTTTTTTCCCAATGTATTCAAAGGGTAGACAGCAAGACGATCAAGGGGTGATGTATACGGTTTAAGATAAAAATGATATAGAGCTAAAATCCTGCAACATCGCATAGAGCACCTTTAATATTTTACACAACGGGCCCTGCTAAACAAGATTCCCATACAGGGTTTGGAATTATGCAATTTTGGAAGTATGCAATTAAATTGTTTTCCAGGTCTGAAAAAGAAGCAAGAGTATGGAAAAAATATTGGTGCTTCGAGACTTTTCCCCCATTAAGAAAATAAAGAATTTGCCCTTAAGTGATCGTCAAATTTGACAGAATGAACTCAAGCATTTTTTTTCATCCAAAATGCAGGATATAAGCATTTTGGCTTTCTTCTCACTTTATTCTTATTGTATTATATAACCTCAAAAATAAAAAAATATAGAGACTTTTATGTCCACACAACAAACCAATAAACTAAGCATGCAGCACATCTGTTGTGCCATTAGAAGAAATTGTAACGCATTAGCGGGCACAAAAAAGTTTTGTGTTAAAGTTAAAAGGATGTTAAAGCCCATTTTGCTTTTAGGTACTCTGTATGTTGTCTCTTCGAGAAAATATTTTTTTTAAAAACGCTGAGAAAATAAAACTACAGATGACTACTATATACCAAATATAAAGCAAATTAGTTCTATGACCATTGATGTCAAATACAGTCTGGAAATCAACCAAAGAGGTTTGGAAATTTGAGTGCAGCCTTTCCATTTTCCATGGAAAAATGTAATTTTGACGTGGAAAATGTGTAGGAACCAGTAAAAGAACTGTATCGTGTACCCTCAAGAACCTAACCTGAGAAGCATTCACCTGGTGGGAATGACCCAACTGCACTTCATGAGGCAGCATTACGTCTTTCACAAAAAATTTTATGTTCGGAAAAAATGCTGATGTACATGGAAATTTATGTACTTTGGAATAATGTTCTTTATGACCCCTGTCGCCGTTAGCTTAGCAGTCCCCTAATGCATCATAAATCATGGTTACTCTGACACAAGACTCCTGTGGACCCAAAGGCCTAATTTTCCAAACCAGGTCAACCCACCTTTGAAGTACAGCGAGCAGATAAAGCAGCTGTGAGTTTTAATTTTGGGGTTCCTGACAGGGAGAGCTGTGATCCGGCTGGAAGGTGGCAGGTTAGCTGGGGTGAAGGGATTGAAGCGACACCTCCGCCCAGCCGCGGGCCTCCGCTCAACCCTCGGGGAACCCAGCAGGTGCGGCAAAGTTCCTGGAAACCGCTCAAGTTCACCGAGATTAAGACACAATAAACCCGCCTTCTCAGGAGATCTTTAACCGTGAACTGGAAAAGCTTTTACTTGATTAACACCAACAAAAAAAAAAAAAAAACAGTTGTCGCCTTTGGGAACATGCCGAAACTGATGTTTGAATTCAGAAAGCAGCTTGCTGTATATTCTCAAGGTCGATTCTAACGCCAAAGGTTTCATTCCACATGAAAAAAAAAAAAAAAAAAAATGAAGGTCAAATGTGTCCGACTAATGGAAACAGACAAGTTTGTGCGCATATTTCACAACTCGGCATGATTTTTGGCTGGCTTATGAGTCATGCACTGAGTCAAGACATTTTTTTGTGTCGGCTTTATGTAAAGTTTTGAAGCCGGTGAATGAGTAAAGACAGTGCTGCGGTGTGCGGGGGGCGGAGGGCTTGTTTTAAACAAAGTTGTTGCAACATGCCCCAGCAGGAAGAGCAGTGTGGGAAACGCTCCTCTGCTTTGATCCTCGGCTGCTCTTCGCAGAAGGAGCCGGTATAATTACGCCGTTGGTCCTCCAGGATGGGTGGTATGGGGGATCTGCCCTCCTGTAAACACTAATGGTGAGCAACACGCAGGAAGTTGTTCAGGAAGCTGTTACCTGGTTTCTCAATCTTCCCTCCTTGATGTTGTGCTAAATAACCTCCTCTTGTTTTGAGGTGAAGTCATCTCATCAAGGCATATTTGTGTATGGTAATGTCTAGGGAAAATGATAGATCGATAGACACCAGATATAGAAACTGAAATGAGTTGCTAAAACCCACTGGCATGTGCTGCCAACATGTTTGTATTTATATACCCAGCTCCCCATGAATCAAGCCGCAAAAAACCAGCAGCTGTGCTTCTATATTGGCAACAGCTGTTTGCTAATCTTTTAAAATCATCACGACTTTCTAAATGTGTTCATGTTATTCCCACGTAGGCCGCAAACTGATCAGAGGTTGTCTTATAAAGAATAGTTAACCCAAAAAATTCAACTTCGCCGTTTACCCACCCTTCCAAGATGAATGAGTTTGTTTTTCCATCAGATTTGGAAACGTTTGGCATTATATCACCAATGGATCTTCTGTAGTGAATGGGTGCCGTCAGAATGAGGTCCGATAAAAACAGCACAATCATCCACAAGACTCCAGTCCATCTCGTGAAGCGAAAAGCTGCATTTGTGTAAGAAACTAATACAGTACATCATCAAGGTGCTTTTCGTTTCAACCATTGCTTCCAGCTAAAGTGCAAGTCCTCCATATTGCTTTCTAAAAAATGTGCACCGTTTACAAGTGAAAACACTTCAAAACAGCTTATAAGCTTATATGTCATTGGATTTTGATGGAATGGGACAACAGGAGATTAACCTTTTCACTGCAGGAAGCAGTTTTTGGATTCATATTCTAGAAAAAGCTGAGTTGAAAACATATTTATGCAGCTTTTCACTTGATTAGACAGTAACTGATGGACTGGAGAGGTGTGGATTGCATATGAATTATTGGGATGTTTTTATTAGCTGTTTGCACTCTCATTCTGACGGCACCCATCCACTGCAATTGGTGAGCAAGTGATCTAATGCTAAATTTCTCTAAATCTGTTCTTATCTAAATCTTGGCTAGCCACAGGAAGAGAACGTTTTCTGCTAACTTTTAGTTTTGCCAATGCACTTAATATTAATATATATAAGCACTCATAATTTGACGTGGGAAGTTTTTAAATATACTTTACTAGGAGTGTCTAAACAAACATCACTGTAGCAAGTGGACATCAGATCCATTCATTCTTCTAATACAATGTCAATATCCCACCGGCAAAAATCTCTGGTTATTGACAAAGGGGTGTTAGTGATGAAATGGCAAATCAATATTTGCTCCATCAATGTTTATTAATAGTCATTTGACATTTGCTTGAGCGTGTTGCCTTTGGCTAAATTAAGCCTTAAATGTCCCTGTGCAGGTGTGGTCGTGTAAATCAATTGTGGTTTTTCTTTTCATCTTATCTATACATATACACAAATTTATTTAAATGTATTTACATTCTGCACAGGACATGACACATGCAGCGTCTGACAGGTGTGGATGTGGCTGGGTTGATAAAGAGGGGCGGCAGTAATCTGATCACAGAAATCATTTTGGATTACTGATGCTGAAACTGTCAGTATATGAGCTCTTGTATAACAGATAGATTAATCACAGCTTTAAAGCAGGCGAGATGTTCCGCTCCTGTGTGCTTTCACAGATTAAATTGTCCAATTACATTACAGTTGTGTTTTAAATAGATGCTTTCGTGCAACACTGACTTCAGCAGTGATCAATGGCAAACCACTGACTTCAATGCGCACTTGTTAGTACAGTACATTAATAATCATCGTATGTACAAACACGTCACATTTTAGTGAAATCACCATCATAATATGAAGAATGATACAAGAAATATAATATAACATAAAACTATACAATAAATATACTTTTTGCATGGATTAAGAATTAATTAATAATTCTTAGTTTTAATGTTAAGGTTTAAATACAATAGAAAGGTGTAACAATATAACAATATATAATATCATTTTTAAAACAAAACATCTTTTAAATGTTTTTTGTACTATTTGCTGACTAATATTAAAAAAAACACAATGTAAATGAAATATATAATTACAAATACTAAATTACGCCTTTAACAATACAGACTGTAGCAAAGCACCGAACATTATCAAGTATGAGAATAGAGTGATGGTAATGTATAATGACGAGAATGAAACTATTTATTTATCAAATGAAGAGACAGTCTCTGTAATCAAAAACGACGATAATCACTAGAAATCAGGTGTCCCCAACTAAGCAAGCCAGAGGCGACAGTAGCAAGGAACCAAAACCTTGGGAGAACCAGGTTAGTTGGGGCCAGTTCTTCTCTGGCCAGATGCCCAGCACCTAATTTTATTTTAATTTTAAACACATGTTAGATTGTGTGTGCATCTGGATGCGGCGATCTGTCCACGGACCTCATCTAGGTGTTCTGATGAAGATCATCTCTTTGTGCTGGTACACCGTCTGATCTGG
>JAUMHP010000079.1:2949470-2964392 GCA_032361065.1 Enteromius trimaculatus | reverse complement strand
AGCCAGAGTAAAGAGATGTGTCTTTAATCTAGATTTAAACTGACAGAGTGTGCCCGCCTCCCGAACAGTATTAGGTATATTGTTCCAGAGTTTGGGTGCTAAACAGGAAAAAGATCTGCCACTCGCAGTAGATTTTGATATTCTAGGTATTATCAGATGGCCAGAGTTTTGAGAGCGCAGCAGACGTGGAGGACTATAATGTGATAAGAGCTCGAGTACTGAGGAGCTAAGCCATTCAGGGCTTTGTAAGTAATTAACAAGATTTTTAAATCTATAAAATGTTTGATAGGGAGCCAGTGCAGTGTTGACTGAACCGGGCTAATATACTCATACTTCCTGGTTCTAGTAAGAACTCTAGCTGCTGCATTTTAAACCAGTTGTAGTCTATAAAATATTCATGGAAACATTCATTGCTGAGCATCAAAATCAATAGTTTTAATGTCTTAAATGCAATGGAAAGCTGAAAATATAATATAATAAATATACATGTAAAAGCATGTATAAAAACATTTAATACTTTGATGTATAATTGAATTAATATAATTAAATATGGCATGGATTTAAATTCCAACCACCAAAGTTGATCAGTTTCGTTTTTAAGTCCTAAATACAATGTAATATAATACATGCGCTAAACAAATCTTCAAAATGTTGTCCATACTTCACATAGATCAACAAACGTGGTCAATTTGGCAGACGCTTTTATCCAAAGTGACTGGACAATAAAAACAACCAAAACTATATTTTTATTAATTAAATTCACAAAAATATTAAAAATGCTAAATATTTAATTCACATTTAAATACACATGCATATTATTGGATTCAATTTCTAAGCCCAGTTTTAACGTTAACCCTTGAGTACAATGTAAAGGCGCCGTTATATTTAATATTCAGGACTCCTGCGTTCTCTTTATGTGGGCGTCACACGCTCCACGCCGGATCCGCTCCGTGTTTTGCGCCGCGCCGCGCCGCCGCTCTGCCCCAGCTGACTGGCAGTACTTGTTTACTGGTGGAGGTGCACAGGGAGAGACGAGAGGGGGAAAACCATACCGCCGACAACACGAGAGAAGTTTTTCCCACTTTCAGCGCATTCCCACGCCAATGAGTTCACCGAAACCGCGCGTCGGGGTCTTGTGGACGGATCTGAGTGGGTTTATGGTCAGGCCGGACACGCGTTGGACGCTGCTCTGTTGATTAACGTGGAAGATTAAAACACAACGCGGCCGTGACGCGCGTACGCTCCCACACTTCTGGAGCATTGTGCTGGAAGCAAAGGCTTTAGGGGAATATCCAGATTTTTATTGGGCTCTGAACGCTTTGAATTTACACAGACGTGTGTGGATGTTTAATACCAGTGGCTTTTTTTGTCAGTAAAGGAGCGGGGGAAAAAATAATTTTTTTGTGTGTATGCATGTGTATACGGAGATGAGGAGATGCCCATTTTTTATAGAAACATTTGGCAGTGCATGAAACGACCTGTGGAATAGCTTCTTCCCTCAAGAGGCGTTAAAATCAAGCATTTTAATAGTTTTTTTTGGCTATTGGGAAGCTTTCATGTGAACATTTGGAATATTTTTTTGTTTGTTTTTAAAGCAGCCTGGGTACCATATTAGTTTTTTTTTTTATTTAATAGTACCTATATTTTCAAGCCAAAACCTGGGGTATGAAAAAGTTGCAATGTACTGTACCCTTAAGGGTACCTCATTCCTAGAAGTGTGGGATTGACTCCATGGTAGAAATGCATGGACGTTTTTCATGCTTGATCTACTGAAAGCAAAGATGAATCCGAGAAGTCGTTCAAAATGATGTCCATACATTTATTTTTCACTAGGGTGCAAGATCATGTTATTTAACGCTCATGCTGTGTAGGCAACGACTACTTAAATTGAACATTATCTTCAACTGAAGCACGCTGGACCCCTGGGTCCCCTTCTTGGGGGGTCTCATTTAAGTTGTCCCTGACTTTTTTGGCCTGGATATAAGCTAATTAGTTTTTTTTCTTTTCTTGCTCCACTACTGTTTTTTGGACACACCAGAGGTGGATTTAATTTTCCAAGAAAACTAAAACGTGTCGCGAAGCATAATGCGGCTGGACACATCTGTGGTTGTTTTGGTCACTTTCGCCTACGTCTTGTGCCTCTGCGGATCGCTACACGGAGAAAGTAAGTCGTGACACTCTTTTTAATGTTTTGATTCACAAACTATTAAGGTGTTATTGTGCTATGTGTGCGTACTATTATAGTTTACAACTGAGGGGACTTGTGGAATTCACTCCATGTAGACTTCGGGCCGCTCCGACATGCGTTGGCGAGGGGTGTCTCGCGTATTCAATTGTTTTAAAATGCTTTGTGTGTTGAAGTTTGATCTCTCGGAAACGTTTTTATGTGTCTTACACATCGTAAATGGGCCATTTAGGTTATTTGTTGGAATGAAAGCGTGTTGTTCTGCAGTTAAACGAATGTTTTCATGTGTCGTCCCCCCTCCGCTTCCTAACGAAATGGGCCGTTCCTCAGGCCTGGCGTTCTAGGCCAGATTAGCGCTCGTGACTGCACTCGGCGGGATTCGCGAGCGCGCACGCCTGGATTCCAGTCGCGGAGGCGCACACGCACGTTCTTCACGTTCGCTCTGGAAGCGTGTAAACAAGCCGAGGCCCTTAAGAAGATTCCCAGATCCCATGAGTGTGGGATTAGCCTACATTGGGTCTCTTTCTATATCCAGGTCGACTTCAGTGTGATATCAATTATGGAATTCCCAAACGAGAAGGAAAAGAATATCGCGTGTGCAACCAAATACTTGGAGCTCTGTGTTTGTGTATTTTATAACAACGTTAAATGATCTTACGAATACTAACCATTGTTTTACCACAATTTCAACCAAAAACACAATAAATAAAACGTTTACTGCTCTTTAAATACAATAAAATATGGTACATTTGTCACGAGGGATGTATAGTGGAGATAATTAATTTAAATTTATCCTTAATGTCATCAAATATACTATCCTTAACAGAGCAGTGGTTGTGTATATTTAAATATGCTTTAAAATGTTAATTATTCATAGAAGTTATTAACAAACATGTCTTGCATTAACTGGGGGTATCTGTATTATGTCAAATGACTACCATTTATTTTTGTAAGTGTGTGTGTGTATGTACATGCATGCACATATGTATAAATACATTTTAAAATGCATAAATAAATGAATAATGCAGTGTTATATGTGTATATATGTATGTATATGTGTGTGTGATATTACACACATATTATGCTAAATTGCATTCTTTTTAAACAAAGTTTTATTCCTTCATTAAATTCATTAATTGCATGTTACATAGAGAAACTTTAGCACACATTTAGATCCTTTATTACAGTAAAATTTATAGCTTCTGTATCTAAACCCCTTCAGCTTTTCCATTTCTGAGCATCATTTGAAATTTAGGGTAGGCACATTTATGGGCACACTTAGAATAGTGGACTGTTAATGTTTTTTTAGAGCTCCCATCTCAAAGTGCTGGACTGATGCCTGCAATAGTAACACGGTGTTATAAATAATGGTCTGGAGATAATTAGATCTTCCTTATTATAGGTAACCGCTGCATCCCAGTGAGCCATCTGAAATGTAGATTGCGAAAACATGAGGCGTTTGCAGGTGGTGTGATTTCTCTATCAGAAACTTGATAAACGTTCATGCAATCTGTTTGTTTTTCATGTAAAGAAACTTGGCAAAATGTTTTAATTTAGCAGTGCTTTATTTCAAACAGGTTTCCCAAGATTGGTTCCAAACATGAGTTCATCTTTTTTCTCGCTGTGACTCTTTTGGAATAAATACTATGTCTACTAAGTCTGTGTTTGTGCTCTCAGATATTAGGACGTCAAAATACGCTGGAATAGTTTTAAGGTTACCGCTGGCCTCGCTGACTCCATGGACCTGTTTGGGATCTTCTGACACTCTGTAGTTTGCCTTGGTATGTCTCCCAGAATTCCAAGCGTGTGGAATGTCTTTGAAGTGGCCCACCCTGTAGGTGCTCTTGCCGTTGAGGGTTTCGGGACTCATTTCGGCGTCTGCTGCCTGCTGACCTCTTGTCTTCCAGGTCATGTATCTGAACATTTGCCATGTAGCATGTGAGCTCTATGTTCAGCTCTCCGAATCTCCAGGGTGGGCTTTTCCCAGGAAACGGGAGCGTTTTTTTGCAGGCTTCTGTTCAGTGGTGTGTGTGGCCGTTTTCTCGGAGTTTCCCATTTCAAAAATGATTTCATACATTCACATACTAAAATAATATACAATAATACATGCATGAAAGGTGTCCTATTTAAAAAAAAAAAAAAAAAAAAAAGTTTAGTTGTTAATGTGTGTTTATTAAAACTGACAATGACTCAGAATATAGAGTTTGATCTATTGTAAATATAAATTTAGATGCAGAAAGTAAACAACGTTGATATAAAGTGATTTGCGCACAATAAGACCAGGGATGTGTTAAGAAGCTAAAGTTTTTAACTATGCTTTTACGTACTTTTATGTTTGTTCGCGTAACTTGTATTAAAATACTTGTAACGTAAAAAGGTAACTTCACGAATAATTTTAATATCAAAATAATACACAGGTGTTGCTCTTCTTCATTTAGAAAAGTAGTGCTTTAGCCATTGCATTGTAACAATCGCTGTTTATTTTGCAAATGTTTCTTATGTTCTTAACTTAAGGAATAATAGCGAAAAATCAACGTCTAAGATCAGGGGCCTGTTCCATAAACCAAGATTAGAGTATAAGCCAGGCTTATTTCGGTTAGTCTGACTTATTGCCAGTTAATTTGTATTAAAATAAGTCCGAATATCTGCCATAAACCGGGCTTATTTGGTAAACTTGTTTTATGGAACAGGCCCCAGTTCACACTAAGGATAACTTGCGTAGTTTTAAAATGCATTATCTGAATTTATAAGCGCTTTGTTTACATCACAGCTGATGATGTTTAAAAATAAAAACTTGCTTTAACTTTTTAGCCAAAACAAAAAACCGGTACAAAGTAACAATTGTTAATATTTTTGGAAACGTTTAGGTTTCAGAACCTTTAGGTAATAACGGTAAAGATGCAGTTTTAAAAAATTGTTCACGTCAAAACGACAGAACACCAATATAATTGGAATCCCTTTCAGAACAAACGAAAACACGGACAGCCAATCAGCTTTAAGGAGGAAAATGGGATGCAGCTTTTAAACCACTCGCTCTGTCTGCGATCACATCAGTTTTAACTCGACATCCTCGCCTTACCAACTCTCAGGGGCCACATCGACGTATTCGAAGGACTCCTTCAGTCCCGCCTCTGCTCAATATTCATTGACTAAAGATTCATGGCGGCTTGTTTCTTTTATTGACACCCGTTCTCCATGTTGGGTTGTGGGCCGCAAATGAGGTCGATGCCTCTTACAACATGCCTGAAAAATCTGATCTGATGAGCCGGTTGCTGTTTGTATCCGTCCAGCTTTATCTGTCAATGATCTCATGCCATAATGTCTCTGTCAAGCCATGCTAGTAATGCGGGGATCAGCAAGCGTTGAGTGGGGGCTCTTTCAGCACATACGAGAGGGTGGAAAGGCAGCTTGTCTCCAGTGTTTGTGGGCTTTAGAGAATTTTGGCAGCTCTGTTACGCTACCTGATGGCTTACATTATTTTGAGAGCCGTCATATGGCTCAAACCGGGTTCTTTCGACCTGAATTTTTAATCAGATCACAAGGGAGAAATCTAAATTGAAGTACTGTGGTTTGTTTTGAAGCTTTTTCGCAGGGCCGTGTGCTATTGTTGCGTTTCATAAAGAACAAATTTGGTAGCATCTTAACAAAAATGCCAGAATCTTCACTGACGGCACCCATTCACTGCAGAGGATCCATTGGCGAGCTTGTGGTGTAATGCTAAATTTCTAAATCTGATGAAGAAACAAACTCATCTGCAGGAATACATTTTCAGAAGATTTGAGTGTTATTTATTTTTTTAGGAAATGAAAGTCAATATTATTTGAATGTTGTCTTTCAAGCAGTCGTAAATAATTTGAAACACAGGAGCTGAAATATAAATGGCTTAAATATTAAAGGATGTATTTTGAAAGCTGAGCTGCAGGAACCTTTGTTTTTCTTCAGTGGTTAGTGCCGTTTTCAGAGGAAGTATTGTATGAAATAATTTAATAGGTGAAGACAGGCTCCTTATTCTGTACTGAGCGGCATATCTCGACGTGTGTGTGGTGAAACACGCGGCTGTTCCCTCAATTACAGAGCTGTAAATGTGAGCGATACTCATCTTTATTCTGCCAATAAACCTTTCAACAAGGTTAAGGGGGTGACATTAATTTGTTTTAGTTATCGGGTAAATTAAATTAGGATTTTCTCGTCTCGCACGCTGCAAGTAAATACTATCAGATAGCTCTGGAGGAAAGCGCTCTGAAGCGATGAATGGAAATGAGCTTTAGGGGAATAGTTCACCAAAATAAACATTTGCTGAAAATGTACTCACCCTGAGGCTATTCAAGCTGTAGATGAGTTTGCTTCTTCATGGGAACAGACTCGGAGGAATGTAACATCAAATGCTCACCAATGGATCCATTGAAGTGAATGGGTGCCGTCAGAATGAGAGTCCATACTGCTGATCAAAAACATCTCAGTAATCCACACGACTCCAATTAATGTCGTCTAATGTGAAAGTTCTCTTGTCTGGATCAGGAGAGAAACATGCACTGATCAAACGCTGTTTACAAAATGCTCCAAAACAAAATGTTTTTTATTTAACAGAAAATTGACTGTCTGAATTCAGAAATTTCAGATTTATAAGCACGCACTTGTCAAATAAGTTGAATTGCATCAATTGCAAATGCAACAAAACACAAGTTATATGGCATGTCATGGAAAAGAAGGGTTTAATTTGGCCTTCATTAACATCTTTGGTTCTGGAGGCATTTAGCGAGAAGTTAGCGAGTGAAAACTAATTGAGAGCGTTCGGTTTGATTCGTTTCAGTTTGATCTCGTCTTTGAACATTGAAAGGCTTCGGAAGAGTCGAACTCCAATCCTGTCAAGTACTTCAACACGAAACGAACTGTCGTATTGCGCTCTGCTCTGTTCTCAGCTTGAAATCTCATTGCTTTGAGCCTGACCGCATTACGAGACGTCGCTGCCGATGAAGAATTAGATCACGCTCTAGCAGGAAGCCGTCCAAGTTGTCCTTGCTCTCGTAATCTCGTGTGGAAGCGTGGGTCTTTTACTCTTTAACTGGAGTGAGTTTAGAGTCTTTATACTGGATGGCTCCACCTGTTTCAGAGGTGTGAAATGAGAAATCAAAGGTCATTTGCTTTATTTTTAGAGCTATAGTTCTATAGAGCACATTACAAAAGTGAACATTCCCGTCGCTGGGCCGATTTTCCCCAGCCGAGGCCGTCTTTGTGAGTTTATGGCCTGGTGCCCGAGCGCTGCTGTCAGGCAGCACGTCGTCCCAGAGTTTTTCTCATTTAAATGGAGGTGAGAGAGTTCACTGTCATTCACCGTTTTGTTTTTCCCCTCATACAACACGTATTTGCAGCCGTCCTGCCTGGATAACACGTACAAACAATGAGCGGCTACAATAATCCGGCCCTGGACGGTTTGTAAGTGTGAACACAAACTCATTCACCTACAACGCCTGCCTTGTTTTCCACCGGCCCAGTTATGCATAAATAATGTTTGGTCGGTAAACTCGGTTTAGCAAGCTCAGTTTTTGATCGTGTCGAGACTACGGTTTCACAATCAACCTTAAATGAGAAACCAACAGTTAATAGATTAAAAAAAATATTTAAAAAATGTTTTTGAAAGACGTCTCAAAGTAAAATCATGTCATTGTGAAGTATAAGAATTTCTATTTGAATGCATTTTAAAATGTATTTATTTTCAGCATCGTTTATGCAGTCTTCAGTGTCACATGATCCTTCAGAAATATTTCTAATATGGTTATTTGCTGCTTTAGAAAAGGTATTATTATAATCTGTACTTAATTTTTCCATGGAAACCATGATACAGTATAATTTGAAAATTGGGGCCATTAAGAATAAAGAGAAATAAATGCCTCTTTTTTCTTTTATTTTTTTTTTATTTTTTTTTTACTTTTTTTTTTTTTTTTTTAAATTGTGCATCATAATTTCCTCTTATGTTTAGATAACCTTAGCCGTCATCAAATTCTAACTTAAAATTAATCTTTACAAGCACAAGTAATTTATTAATTAAATATAAAAAAATAAAATTTAATCTATAACCAATTAAAATTCTTTTTTTATTATTATTATTATTTTTTTTTACTTTGCTTTAAATTGATAGATTTAAAAATTAATTGCAATTAAACTTAATAGTTTTTTGTAAATTTTACTAGCAGTTTTAAGAAACGGCATGTTTCTTGAAACATTCAATTTTGCTGTAGAAAAAGTGAAATTATTCTATTAAATTATTTTTATGAAATTTATATTTTGTAAAAGCTCTGCTCCACTCAGTCTCTTGCTGAACCGCACAGACGCAGAGAGAGGTGTGCGCGCGCGCTGGGAGAACAAGAGTTCGTGCTCGTGCGGCACTACCAGACACTCGCTGAGGTTTGTCCAAGAAGTCGTTAGATTTTTTTTTTTGGAGATTTTAATAAAAAAAAAAGGCTTTACTGACGAGATGCGCGTAATATATTGTTTGATATGTATCGCCCAGCCCTAGGACTCATAATCAAAGAAATCCCAAATAGGACTCTGCCGCTTTCTTCCGATTTTCGCTGCAGCCATCACGCTAGCCGGCGGCGTCACGAACAGACTGTGGACACGTGACGTCACAGACTACGTGATGGCTTAAAACTGGCAGCGTGAAGTAAATAGATTTTAATTGAACCCAAAAGGCTTATTTACAAAGACGAAAACGAAGGACGTTTTTGGTATAATATTAGTTAAAGTTAGTTTTGTATACACACAAAACAGTTTCAGTTAGTTTTCGTTTTTTTAAACGTTATTTTTATTTCAGTTAAAGAAAATGCTTTCTCAATTCTAGTTTGAAGTTTTCATTAACTATAATAACCTTCGTAGTAACTCTGGATATTTGGTGAATTGAGTATCGTTTCGGTTTGTGAAAATGTGTTAATTGATTATCATATCGGTAACGGCAAGTACTTTAAATGAAACGTGAAATTTTGCTGTAGGAAAAAGTTAAATTATTCTCTAATAATCACTTTATTTACAATTTCGGAAATTAAGATTTTACAATAAGCGAAGGTTTGAACAGAAATATGAGCTCATTCAAATTTTGATTGTTTGATTGATAAACAAAATTTGTTTATCCAGTCAAATGCGGTAAATCTCAAATTTTTGTCTCTTGCAAAAAATTTACCACAGTTGTTTTGTAGTAAAGGTGTAGTAATGTTTGGCGAATTGAGTTCGGTTGGTGTAAATTTGTCGTTAAGTGTAGCAAAACTACTTTTCGTAGAGATTATAACTTAACGCTCAGCTGTTGATCACCTGACTGCCGCCATAATGCATCATTTTAGACAGAAGCGTTTCGTGACGCAATGTTTTGAGTCTTTCATTGTGTCAGATGCTTCAATGTGAGAGGAAAACTTCAGAAATGTGTCCAAACACTACCGCGAGCCAAGCGCCGAGGCGATGGCTCATACTGGCACTTGGCAGCCGACCAGGGTGAGAAATTAACCGTGGTTTACTACAGTTGCGAAGGAAACAGAGTATCTATTGTTAATGAAGTAAAGCATACTCAGCCCAGCTTTATTTATTTGCTTTGCTTCGTCCCTTTCTCCCTTGCCATGTTATACGTTTAAAAGCAGCAAACTCTGAGCTGTCCATCAAGTGCCCAACTGCCCATGAGAAGCTGTGTAGACGGCGGGGTGCTTAAAAGTTGGCGTCACAGACCAAACTGGGATATTTTGACAACGTATTGTTAGAGATGTTGTGCAAATTTGACGCTTATTGTGTAGCAAATGTTGTTTGTTGGTAAATCAATCCAGATATGGTCCATCCCGACTGGATCTCTCGGGACAGTGAGCGATTTGTGGGTTTGCAGGTTCTGTACGTGTCCCACCTTGCTTTGGTTAAGGATATCCAGAATGGAAAAACCAACATGCTCTCGTGTGTTTGAAAATCGAAAGCTGTTTAGTGTCCAGGGCAGTCTAACGGAAAAACAAATAGTGGAAATATTAGTTGAGCTGCTGGACGTGGTGTAATGAATTGATATTTCATTGCTGTGTAATGCTGCAGGTACGTGCTCAAATATTCACAAATGCATGAATATTGGATGTTGTTTATGAAGGGGCTCCTCTGTGCTGCAGTGGAGAGGTTTGTGTTAAGGGATTATGCTGCAAAAGAAGTTCAATTCCACTTTTACACTTGATGAGCTGAAACAGATGAGCGGTTTCGTTTATATTTATCTTAAAGTAATACTTATTGCATTTATTTGGAATTTATAAAAAAAAAATTGTTTGGTTGGCTCTGTTTCAGTTTCCTTCTGATTTGATCGGTTATATTTAATTCTGTTGCTCGCTTATTAGTCTGTTTCTTTTGGATTCTGTTCTGTTCGGTTCTGTTAGTTTCCCTAAAAATAAATTCAAATACGGTTCTGCTTGGTTCTGCCCAATTCTATTCATTTGGTTTCTATTAGGTTTTCTTAGTTGTTGTTTTTTTTCCCTTTAGTGCGAGGTTCAATTTGTGCCTGTTTAATTCTGTTTATTTTTTTGTTATGTTTTGAAATTTTATTTTATTCTTTTTATTTCTATTTCATTCTGACAGTATGTTTCTATTTGATTTGACCCCCCCCTCTCTCCTTTTTTATGATTCAAATCTTTTCCATTTCTGTTTGATTCTGCCTGATTCTATTCTGTTGGTTTCTGTTAGTTCTATATGTGTTTTTAATTTGGTTTCAATTTGGTTTATTGTCATTGTAAGAACAGATTCTGATCTTTTAAATTTATTTTCTTTTATATTCTTATTTTTTGCTCTGTTCTGTCAAGAAAAAAATCAAATATAGTTCTTTACGTTTCTATTTGACCCTTCCTTATTCGGTTCAGTTGGATTTCATTTAGTTCTATGGAGTTTGGAACCAATCTCTATTTGTGTTTCTTTCCAGTTCTGTTTGTGATAGTAGAAATTTTGGGCCTCGCGTTTTTAAATTCCATTTTATTCGGTTTATTTCTATTTTATAGTGTCTTTTTTGATTCAGTTTCTTTCTGATTCTGTTGTTTGATTCTTAATCTTTTTTTTTTAATTATAATTCAAATCTTTTCCATTTCTGATTGATTCTGCCTGATTCTGTTCTGTTGAGTTCTGTTTAGTTCTATATGTGTTTGTAATTTGATTTCAATTTGGTCGTTGTCAGAACAGATTCTGATCTTTTAATTTATTTTCTTTTATATCCTTTTTTTCCCCCGGTTCTGTCAATTTCTTTAAAAAAATAAAATATAGTTCTTTGTTTCTATTTGACCCTTCCTTATTCAATTAATTTGGATTTCATTTAGTTCTATTTAGTTTGGAACTAATCTCTATTTGTATTTCTTTCCAGTTCTGTTTGTGATAGTAGAAATTTTGGGCCTCGCGTTTTTAAAATCCATTTTATTCGGTTTATTTCTATTTTATAGTGTCGTTTTGTTTCTATTTGATTCCGTTTCTTTCTGATTCTGTTCTGTTTGGTTCTAAATCTGTTTGGTTCTGCCTGATTTTATTCAGTTGGGTTCTGTTTAGTTCTTTATGGGTTTCTGGTTTGATTTCCATTTGATTCCTTTTGATTTTGTTTGTCTCGTTATGTACTTTGTTTTTATTCTACTGTTAAGTTTGATTCTTTTCTGTGCAGTTTGCTGTTTTATAGAATTCTGTTCTCTCTAAATGTGGTTTTGTTGGACTCTGGGGTTCACTAGAGTCCTCGCTCACCCCTGATAAACTCACACATGCCTCCCGAAGCTGCTTCGCGATGAGCCACGGAGTCTGACTGAGCGTGTGGGTTTATGGGTAGACGTGGTCTCACCCAGCAGCAGTCAGTCTGAGCCGGTGGTCTCCAGAACAGACAAACAGCCCATTAAAGTGACCTGTGTTCCCCTGCAGCCGACGGGCCTCTCCTCTCCCTGCGGTGACTGCGTGGACCGATTCCAGCGGCGGCTGCAGGGGAGGGGCGCCACTGCAATGGCTATATTCATCTCGCACGCTCTCACCCAAACACGCTGCACCCGTCAGCGCTCTCCGTGAGGAACTCATCAATATCGGCTTTTGTCTCTTCGCAGCTGCTTTTAAGATGCTGCGATGAGACCATGTTTGCAGCAAATGCTGATAGGATTGCGCCTTTCGCATGGGCTGGCGGTGAGGAGCTTAGCGTTTGCCGTAGCAAAACATTGTAATAATCCTTCATACTCCCGTGCTCCACTACACGCACTACGCCATATAGCATGAGTTGAGCTTGTCCTCATAAAGAGGTTAATGTGCAACACTGCTAAATGTACAGCAGCTTGTAGAAATTCGTCTCTTGTGGGGCGTCCGATGCAAAGCACGTTTGTGTGTTCACAGCATAACATGTTTTATTAATTCAGTACACAGGGTTTGATGTGACGCAATCAGCAAAGTCATTATTCCTGATGAAGCGTTGAAATATTTCTAAAGCCTGACAGTAATTGCCTTGAAAATTTGTTGAAAGCGATGGATTTGCTACCAAAGGATTGAATTAAGAGACACAACATTTAGTGTGCTCACAACAACTGGTTACCAGACATGTTTTATGATGTTACGCAGTTACCACGACTGTATGAAATGTGTTTATTATTTACCAAATTCCATTTTTTTTTCAATGGTTAAATTACATTTTTGTAATCAAAAAACATGTCTGAGAAAAAAATGTCAGAGTAATTGAAACCACTAGGACCCTTAAATGGTAAAGCTAAATATTTATAATCGGAGTGAATGCTTAAATATCTATAATTTTTTATAGTTTAATGTATTATTTGTTAATAAAAAAAGCTAAATATTTCTGTTTTATTTTAAGTGGTTAAATTAAATTTTAGTTATCAAAAAGCATGTGTTATGAATCACAATGTACACAATTTAACAATTATTAAAGTTAGTAAATTATTAAATTTGTATTCCCCCATTTTAATTTTATTTCTAAATAAAATAAAATAAAAAAATCTGTATTTCTATTTAATAGAATAATTATGTTTTAATAATCGACAATAAAAAACAATTGAACTTTTTTTTTTTTTACTTTTATTATTATTTTTTTACTTTTATATTTAATGGTGTTGTTTTTGTTGTTGTTATCTTCTTTAATTGTTCTGGTTTTGTTTTAATACAAATTTATTATACAGTGGTGAGTGTACAGGCATATTCTGTATTCATGTTCATATTTTTCAGAATGGATTTTGTGATTCTATACATATTTTCTGCATTACTTCAACCGTAAGGCCACATGTTAAACTTTGAATTTTTTTCTAACTACACTTTACAGATTGATCGGAGTCATTGGAGTCTGACTGACATATTTAGCATGTCGGTGGCATATAATAAAAAAAAAAAATACTCAGATATGTATGTTTTGTGATCGATTTCACACAGTTTGACCGTTTGAAATGAGCCAGAGCGCGATTAATAAAGTAACACGTTTGTTTCAGCTTCTTACGCAGTGTTTGAATTCGAAATTTGTGCGTAAAACTTCTGTCCCAACTGCCAGATTTTCTCAGAGAAGTTCAAAAATCCCGATCTAGCCCTCGCTGATGAACTGCGAGTCCTTGGTGGTGGTTATTAGCACTGCTCTTGCAGGCGTGTTCGAAGCGTCTGCTCAGGCTGGGCTTCGTATTTGAAAGAAATAGCCAAATAGTCAGGATGCCGGATCCCATCTGGTTTTGGAGCGGCGCGCTCTGAGGAACATACCTCTGCTGTCGGATGCCGCGTCCTCGATGACCCGCGGGCCTCAGCGCTGCTTTTAGAAGCACGAGGAGATGTGTTCGAGCCTCTCCTCAGCGTTTATGAGGGCAGAAGCCTCTCAGAGAGAGCGTAATTACACCACAGCTATCGATTATTTGATGTGTCCGTTATTTCACCATACCTTTTTTTTGTTGTTTTTTTTGGGCTCAAAAAGCAGCCTGTTTTGGGCAGAATTCATGTCTTGTTAGACCTAGACTGTTTTTCCTGTGTTTAGGCTAAAAGCATTTTCTGCTGGCCAAAAGCTAGCCTAAATAAAAAGCCGTTCATTCCATTGCTTTCTGCCGACGACATGTTTGCGTGATGCACAAGGACATCTCATTGCTTGTGATTTCGGTGTCTTTTGTTGGGAATGGTGATTGGTTTGTGGTTTATTTTGTATTGTTTTAATTTCAGTGATTCTGTTAATAGAGTTCAGTCACAAACTTTATTATTAATTTTTTTCCTGCGCTTTGAGTTTTTTAAATTTAAATGTAGCACATTTGTCGCCCAGTTTGCTAAATTTTCAGTACTATAAGGTTATACTACGGGTAAACCTTAGATTAACCTTAAGTCATTACTAACTTAAAGTAATCATAAAAAAAAACAATGCAGAAATTTTCAACTCAACTACAGTTTATTTTTGCTAATATCAAATATCTAAAAATGCATCCTATTCAGAAAGTATGAATTTCATCCCTCTATTGCAGTATTGAGTATATCTATTAATTACTTTTCAAGAAAATTAATTATTTTAGGAGCTTTTCATTTTTTATTTATTTTATTTTTTGCATTTATTAATTGGCGTTTTTGCAATTTAATACATATAATCTACTTCTCGCACTTAAAAAAAACGTTATATTAAGAAAGAATATAAAGCCTATTTTAGGACCATTATGTATTAATTTATTACATTTGTGACAGTTTAGCATGATTGATCCTTTTTATTTTTATTTTCCAAGAAAATGGAAAAAGCCTATTTTAGAACTTTTGAATAAATATCTAAATAT
>JAUMHP010000079.1:2936853-2949277 GCA_032361065.1 Enteromius trimaculatus | reverse complement strand
CATATATATATACATATATACATTTTGATATTTCCTTGACAATTTAGCACATTTCATCCCTTTCTTTGCATTTAAAAACTAATATTTAGCAAGAAATCTTTTAGAAGCACGAGGAGATGTTCGAGCCTCTCTTCAGCGTTAATGAGAGCAGAAGTCTCTCAGAGAGAGTTACCCCACAGCTATTGATATTTGATGCGGATGTTGTTTTTACTTTTTTTTTTTTGCTAAACAGTTGAGTTTTACCGTTTTCGAAGGGTTTCAGCCAATCTCCTGGTGTGGCGGTAGCACTTTTAGCTGTAGCTTAGCATAGATCATTGAATCTGATTAGACCATTAGCATCTCGCTCAAAAATGACCAAAAAATGCAATATTTTTTCCAATTTAAAACTTGACTCGTTTACTAGTCGTGTACAAAGGCCGACGGAAAATGAAAAGTTACTATTTTCTAGGTTGATGTATCTATGCGGCGCAATGATGTTACGCAGCGCCTCCGAATGCTGGGGACTATTTTCTGGCGCTGTGTATCGTTGTGAACGGATTTAAAAACGGTAAAACTCAACTGTTTAACTCTCGGGGAGTAGGAAAATCTGCTATTTTCCAAAAATAGTGGTGTGTTCTTTTAAATTTATGCTGATTTTATTTACGAAATGTAACTAGGCAGGATAAATTTCATTACTCCATTACAGTACGAAGAAATTAAACTCTTGTTTTTCTTCGGTTTTGTTTCGCCGCTTTTTTTGGGTGAAATATAAATCTTTGTAAGATTAATTTTAACGCTGAAATCTGCAGTGGTACACTTTACAACTTTATTACTTTGTAAACGCAAAGGCTTCTACGAGCGGCCATAATCTTTCGGACATGTTGCGTAAGAACCAAGCACTAGTTGCGATCGCTAGAAGCCTATTGGCTTCTCCAGCGGGAATGTGTGGCTAAAAATAAGAAAGCTTCTCCTCGTGCAAACAGTGGGGTATTGTAGCCTTGATAGTTGTTCCTGAGCGTCCCACGGCTGCTGTGTTTTCTGCTGGAGTAAGGCAGAAGCGCGACTGCTTGCTCTTCTCGAATCCTGGAGTGGCTGCTGAAGGTTGAAGATGCCTCCCTCGAGCCTCATTTCCAGGCCTGTTATGGAAGTCCCTTTTCCAGCGTCATTGTCCGCCATGTGTTTGTGTTCTTGAAGGAGGCTATTGGCACATCCATTCAAGCGTGTGATCGCTAACCGTCCCGTTTGCCTTACGTCATGGACCGCGCGGCTCCTGTTACAGCTTAAGTGTCCGTCTCTTATCTGGCCCGATGTGTGCCGATGGGAAGAGGAATGGCTTTAACCTGCAGCGCCCCTTCGGAGGGCCCCTCGTCTCTCTGGTGTGGCCCTAGGCCCTTATGTTAACTCACTAACGGCCTCGCTCTGCTGGCCCAGATCTGTTGAGGGATTTTGGAAAGCTGACCTTTGGTTTGAACCAAAGAAGCTTCACAGAATGAATCAAACTTAAGTTATGTGGTTATAAAACCAGTCCTGGAGGACAGATGGCCAGTTAGATGCCATCACAGTTTTGTTTTCATTTAAATGTTACTTCAACTTTTTAGTAATTTTGCAGGGTTTTTCCCCCCCATTTGCACTCATATATAATCTTGCAATTGTTCTATTAAAAAAAGTCATAGAATTTGTCTCTTATATCAGTACAGTGTTAATATTATGCATGTTTATGGTTTGTTTTTTTTAATATAGTTTTTTTTGGCGGGGGGTTAGTTACTTTTTCATGTGTTTTCATGTTAAAAAAAAGATTTTTGTAAAAATAATCAACTATTTTAATTCATTTTATTGTCCCATATTTGAGAATTCAATTTTCTTTATTTACTGTTTTATGGTATGACAGATTAAAAAAATATAATATATACATATTCATATGTACACTCATGTAAGCTAAAAAAAATATATATTTATAATTTTTTTTTTTTTTTTAGCGTTGATTCTGTTAACTTTTTTTTTTATTTCTTATTTAAATTTTTTTTTTGTATTTATTTATTGATCCAGTTAGTTTAGTTTTCATTGTGTACAATGTCTATTTTAGCTTTCTTTATTTTGAAATATATGCTCTGAATATTTCAATTAAAATATTCTCAAATTTGAGAAATAAAAAAAAAATCATAAAAAATAAAACTAATTAAAGTGATCTAGTGGCACAGTTGTTTTCTAAACGAAATATAGTTTAAACAAAAACAAAAAAATTGTATTTTAGTGTAATTTTCCTCCTTTTTAATTGTTTTTTTCGTTCTTTCTTTCTTTATTTTTTTTACAAAATGTAGTTTATTTATTTTTTCTTTTTTAATGACAGTCTATGTCCATAATATTTTCTTCACGCAGTCACGATTTTGTAAGAACAGTAAGGTATTTGTTTCTGCTGTTTTGTGTATATTTTCCGGCCCTAGCACGCGGCCTCTCTGACTTTATTTTACAGTGCCCTGCTCTACTTCTGCAGTCGGTTGACCCTCTCGTCTGTGGTCAGGTGCTCGTCGGGCGGCGTGTGTTTGAATGTTACATTGACACTCGTCTGAGCTCAGCTTGATGGGTTTGCGTGATAAGAGTTTCAGACGCGCTGCCTGTTGTTTATCTCCACATCTATCTAGATCTTCATGCACTAGTTCTCACTCGCTCTGCTCTTCTCTTCTCTGCAGCTGTCGGCGGGATGTTAAACTTGTTGATCTGTATACACTGATATTTCTCGTACGGTTTCAGTGTTCTCTGTTTCAGCACTTATGTAGAGTTTGTCTTCGCCGCTTCTTCAAAGCTTCTCGTGTCTTTTTCCCAGAGTGCGGAGTAAACAGGCAGCAACCTAAAACCTGACGTCATCGCAGTGACACCTATAAATCAGCTCCTGAATGACTGCAGGGTGTCCGCTTTCAGTCGGGACGCGTCCTGAGCGCCGTACAGGAAAGAGCAGGTTTGCTCAGAGAGGAAAAGGGGAAGTTTGTGCGGTGTGTGAACAGACGGGTGCGTGAGGTCTCATACGATCACACAAACAAGCAGTTTACAGCTGACCTTGGGAGTGTTGACCAACACAATAAAATGTAACCTTGTCCTCATTCAGATCTGAGGGACAAGCTGCAACAGAGATCGACTTGGTGGCATAATGGGAATTTATGGGGATGTAATTTAATTATTTTAATAATTTATTTTAGTTGTGTCTCTGTGTGTGTTTGTGTAAAATACCATTTAGTTTAATAAACTAAATATTACAATATTTATTGCATGCATGCAAAGAAATGAAATGGTTAGGGTGCAATCTTATTTTTCTATGTTTTGCTCTAAAAATGCAATCTTTAGATGCATATAAATAGATTACATTTAAAAAAAACAAATGAAAACGATACATTCCTTTAATATAAAAGGGTGCTTTTTTTCCAATGTGTTTTACAGCAGATAAACAGACTACAATTTGTCTTGTTTTGTTACTTTTGGGTTAGGGTAAATTTGAAAACTGCCACATTTGAAAATATCTGAAAGTATCTGAAAATACCACATTTTACATGTTTTTTTTTTTTTTTTTGCGGTAGCTGTAAAAAATGTTGAACACTGCTTTCCATAATTACGCAAAAAAATTCCAATAAAAAGTTTTTTTTACAAAAAGTGATTACAAGCTTTAGTATGCTGTAGTAAATTAAAAAAATGCCCTTTTACTGCGTGATTTTTCTCAAGAATTACAAAATAAATATTTTGATAAAAAAAAAAAAAATCTCACTTTTGACACCTTTTCACACAAATTCCAGCTGTAATATTTAAGCTCAATTCAAGTTATTTTACCAACAAACAAAATATTTGTTTTCCGCAATTTTTGGAATATTACTTCATTACAAACATTTTTGTTTTATTTAATTTTATTATTTTACTATCCAACGTTTGGTATTGATTGGTTTATTCTTTTAATTTATTTATTTATCTTTTATTTATTTTGCAGCATGACACAAAAGCCATAAAAAGCCAAAAAAGTCACAATTTTTAAATAATTTAATTTATTTAGTTTAATGATTTTTTTCAATTGAGTTAAATTGTTTAAGGTTCATTGCTAGAAAATAACAACAGTATGTTTAAATTGTTTTTAAGTATTTTTCAAATTAAGTAATAGGGGTTGCATTTTGTATTAATCTCGCATAAAAAACTTTTTTAAAGAACTAATATAGATATTTTATTTCATTTATATTTTTTTTATTTTATTTAAAATGATAGTTAGTAGTGCATTGTGTCAAAACATATTCCCAGATTGGCTGACAGGCTTGCAAAAATAAACCTCCTTTTGTGCACTGTTTAAAATCGAAAACACATTTCAGGCTGTAATGACTCTATTTGTGTAATATTTCTTCAGGTTTGTGTGTGAATGTTTTCTGCCAGTCCGGGACTTTGGCAGCAGATTGTTGCAGGATATTATTTTCTGGTGTTTTCTGGTTATATTTGGATTTTCCCCTCCAGACTCGCCCTCCGAGGTAAACAGGCTGAAGTGCGTTTTTGTCTGGCAGACGCTCCGTGTTGCTGCATGCTGGGACGTGTTGCTATGGAGAGATGTTGCCGTTTTATGATGTTTGCTCAATTATCTTTAGGGAGCTGATGTAACAGTTTCTTGTCTGTGTGTGTGTGTGTGTGTGTGTGTCTCGCAGGTCATGAGGGTGAAGGGGCTTCAGCTCGTCTGTGTTGCTTTTCTGACCTGTTATGAGATCAACGATCTGTGTGTCAGTCAGGTTTATCTGGAGTTAATGTCGTTTTAAAATTACATTTAAATTAGTTTTAACTTAAATAAAAAACCCAACTTAAAATGGTACATATTTTCGTTTAAATATATTTTCTTTGAACTTTAGAATAGGTAACATTGTTAAATATTAACTACGACTTTTCTCTCAGTAAATTCTTAAATTTGCTGCTTATTAATAATTAGTAAGTTTAGGTACTGGGTAAGATTAGGGATGTAGAATAAGGCATTAACAGACATCCCAACCTGCAAAAACCCGTTTCAGGGAGATCTACGATACAGACATTAATGTCTCGCGTACACGCTCTTGCTCACATGGTCTAGATTCCGGGATATTTTATCGATTTCACGGGCATCAGGGAGCCACTATCAATATACGGATTTTGTGTGAAACGTTTCCATTCTCATTACTGGAACACTAAACAAATATTTAATTATTAAATATAAATATTATATAAATATTTAAAATGTAGATTTTTTTCACAAGTTCCTTAATGCAAAAGTTTTTTTGTTGTTGTTTTTTGTTTTGCTTTTTTGTTTTGCTTTTGTGTTTTTTGTTTTTGTTTTGTGTTGTTTTTTGTTTTGCTTTTTTGTGGGTTTTTTGTTTTTCTTTTGTATTTTTTTGTTTTTCTTTTGTTTTTAGTTTTGTGTTGTTTTTTGTTTTGCTTTTTTGTTTTGTGTTTTTTGTTTTGTGGTGTTTTTTGTTTTGAGTTTTGCTTTGTTGTTTAATACTTCACACGAAGGAAGCACCTGAATCTCAATGAGCTCGTGTTTCGTTCTGAATTTCTCACAACAGCAACTCTGTGGTTTTATTTGGGTTTTATCCACATACCGTGATAAGATGAGGTAAAACTGCCATTTCATACTGCGATGTGAGAGCCATGAACCCTGATAACTGCCGTCTGCACAAACCAGGTAGAAAAACAGAGTCCGTTGAGATCAGTCTCAAAGACTCTGACACCTGCTCTCTCCACAAATCACATGCTCCCTTTGTCTCCTCCAGAAACACATTCGACAGAAAAAAGCTTTGTTTTCCAGCGATGTTGAGATTTCTCCTCTGAGAACTTTGCCTAATCTCTAAATTGCACGTTCCTGCGTTCTTCTTCACGGTTTAGTCCGGTAGCATCTTAGAACGGGAGTTTCTGTGCATTATTCAGATGAATAATATTTCGTAATGATTTCTAGCGCGAAACCCCCTCCCTCAAAAAAGGCCTGAGAGATTTCTTTTGATGGTGAATCAATGGAGCAGCTCTGAAAGGATTTCTTGATGTGATCCATTAGCAGATGCTCTCTTGTCGCAAAGCGCTTTGTTAATGAATTCTCTCGGCCTCGTCTCAGTGTGTGCGGCTCTGGATTATGAATGAACTCAGAAAAGCTGCCGCACGGAGACACTCTATGCATTTTCAGCGTTGATAATCTTTCATGCTCCTGTTAGGACGGCCTTCTCGTGCGCTTTTACGCACTCCTCGTTTATCCTGGGGATGTCGCCGTCGTCAGTTTGACGCGGGAGGTCAGCTTCCGAACATATACATGTGGCGTTTGCAATTTATGTTCATATCTAGTGCAGCTAAATACACATTTGTCTCAAGTTTTAACTTTTTTATTTTTTTTTATTTTTATAGTGAATAAAATAAATTTTAGAAAAATATTATGATGCAATTAACGAATATTGATTGATAAAGTGGATGAGGTATATTATTTTGAACTTATTATAGAATTTTATAGTGCCATTTTTATTATTATTTAATAATTAGTTTTTAATAAATGTTTAATTTTTATTCAAACTTGTCATCTTTATTTTTTTTTTTTTGTGAATACTTCATTTTTTACCAAGTTTTGCTGTTCTTAATACACAAAATTCAACATGTATTTATTATAAACAAAAAAACATTAACGAATAACGAAGATTATCTTTTTTTTTGTCAGTTTCAGTGAATATTAAATTAAAGACACTGGTAGTTTATCTTTCTCTTTCTCTCTGATTTTTACGTGTCATTTTAGTGCTCTATGAATCAGTGTATTTTTATTTATTTTTAAATAAAATTGTATTTTCAATGTAATTTGTTTTACATTTCCATTTTCCAGTTACATTGTAGTGGTCTAAAAGCTTGTCTAATTCATTGAAATCATGAAATATTCAACATAACAACTGTTTAATGGAAGTTCACATTTTTTAAGAATTACATTCTATTTCCCCCTGAATCCTGTTTCTCAATTCTATTTTAATTCCATTTTTATGGTGTAATACAATTTTAACCATTAAAATGCATGTCTAATAAACTGAGTTCATAAAACGTCAGCAATTCTATGAAATGTTTTATTTGCTCTATAACTATTTTGTCTGCTTTACGTTTTTCAGAACTTATGATTTAATACAGCTCTGTATTGAAACACAAAATTTAGGGCGTAGTTCACCCCAAACCAGAATTTTTTTTATCATATTTTTTATACATGCCACTCCAAACCTGTACGAGTTTTTCTTCTGTTGAACACAAAAGAAGATATTTTGAAGAATGTTGGTGTCCAATGACGGCAGCCATTGACTTCCATAGTATTTTTTTTTTCATAAGCCGCCTTCAAAATATTTTATTTTGTGATCAACAAAAGAAAGAAACCTGTAGGTTTGGACGACAACAACTTACATTTTTGGTTGAATCTTCCAAATGTAGTCTAAAAGTAAGTTACTTTCCTAATACCTTTCCTCTGTCTGTCATTGCAGTTTGTCCCAGCACGGATATTCGCAACAATGCGACCCACCTGCATGTCCTGGAGAACTGCACGGTGATCGAGGGCCACCTGAAGATCCTGCTCATGTTCAAGCCCAGACCGGAGGACTTCCGGGGTCTGAGCTTCCCGAAGCTGGTCGTGATCACCGACTACCTGCTCCTCTTCCGCGTCTACGGCCTGGAGAGTCTGGGCAACCTCTTCCCGAACCTCACGGTCATCCGTGGCAACAACCTCTTCTTCAACTACGCCCTGGTCATGTTCGAAATGATCCAGCTGAAGGAGATCGGCCTCCACAGCCTGACCAACATCACGCGAGGAGCGGTACGCGTCGAGAAGAACCCCAACCTCTGCTATCTGTCCACCCTCGATTGGTCCAAGATCTCAGACTCGGTGGAGGACAACTACATAGTGGCTAACAAAGATGAGCGGGAGTGTGGCGATATCTGCCCGGGTACCATCACGGGGACCATATCCTGCAAACAGACCACCATCAACGGGAATTTCGGCGAGCGTTGCTGGAACCAGAACCATTGCCAAAGAAGTAAGTTGCGGTTGTTGTTGTTCTTTGAGCGCTGCTGTTGAAGTTTCTAGAGAAACAGTCGTCTTCAGTTTTTATTTACGTTATTGCCGTAACATGTTTTTCAACTTTCTTGGGAAAAAGTACTATGTTTTTTATTTAAAAAGAGCCTAAAGTTTATGCTGTGTTGTCGAAAATACACTTGATGATATCGCAATTTGCGCTAAAATAGGATATTGTTATTTGTGGCATGCATGTTGTGCATTTACTGCATTTCGAATATCCAAGATCTGTTTGTGCTAAATATGTTGTGATTGGTGCAATTCTATTGCATTTTTTTTTTTTTCGCTTTAGCTTTTTAGTAATACTTCATGGTCTTGGAACTAGATATTTTTGTAGCATCTCTAATTCTAAACGCAAGTAAGCTGTCGAACACAACTTAACTGTTGACGGTAGCCATTGACTTCCATAGTATGAAAGAAAATAGTATGGAAGTCAATGGCTACCGTCAACTTTTTGATACCAGCTTTCTTTAAAATATCTTCTTTAAGAAACTTATACAGGTTTGAAACAACTGCAGGGTGAGTAAATGATAGATATTATTTTTGGGTGAACTATCACTTTAAAATAACTTCTCTCTGTTTGGCTACAATCCCTTTTTTGGTAGAAATGAAGGTTCCATTGATTAAAAGTGCTAAAATCTAAAATGAATGCATATGCGTATACGTACACGCATATATAGTGTATATTTTGAATATATTCGTGTTTATTTATATTCATGTAATTTTTTCTCTTAAATATTTACATGCATGTGTGTGTATTCATACTTGCATAATAAATATACAAAGCACACACACATATATTATGTACAGAAAAACTTTTATTTTGGATGCGATTAATCATTAGAGCAGATATATATTGCATAGAAAATGCAGGAGAGCATTTCTGTAGTAAACATAGGTCTGATTGATTTGCAAGTCAAAGCTGCCCACAATAGCTGAGTAGAACAATGTGTGTATGTGCGTGAGACAGTGCTGGAGGAAGCCACTTTGGTACGTTACAGGACAGTCTGTGCCAATACAAATCTCGTCTGGCAGTTCACTGCGTACATCGCCTGCTCGCTATTCACCTCACACCCCGTTCAACCTGATTCAGCTCAAGTGCCTTGTTTACTTCCACCTTTTTTTGGCCTTAAAAGCGTCCAGGAATCAATCGATAATTAGTTAAGTAATTTGATCCAAAAATCAAAACCTAGTTTATTTGCTGGTTTCCTTATAGGAGTATTACACCCAAAAATTAATATCTGGTGTAATTTACTCACAAAAGATGCAGGTGAGCTTGTTTTTTTAGTCAGGTTTGGAGAAATTTAGCATTTCATCGCTTGCTCACTATTGAAGTGAATGGGTGCCGTCGGAATGAGTTTACTTCACAGTACATTAACTGATAGACTGGAGTCATGTGAATCACTGGGATGTTTTTAGCAGCTGTTTGAACTTTCATTCCGACGGCACCCATTCACTTCAATGGTGAGCGAGTGATGTAATGCTATTTCTCCAGTTCTTTTCCTATGAAGAAACTCCTCTACATCTCATAATGCATTTTTAGGTGATCTGTTCCTTTAAGGCCGAAGGTCAGATTACCTAGCGGCTGTTTGGTTTTGCAAGTATGTAGTTTGTACAATCCTTCTGAGTGAAATCACAACTGCATTCGCACGGATGAGGTCAGGCTCTGCATTAAGACCAGCAGCGTCCGGCCCAAATAAAGTTCCACGTTGGTGAGCATGCACACATGACTCGACCCACTTCTTGTCATGTGAGAGGTGAAAGTTTAGTCGGCTGTAATGTCAAAGCGAGACCCCATTTCTAGAGCGTGATGCAATGCTGCTGTATTTGGGCAGGCGCTGGGGTGAGCGAGTGTATAACCCTACAGCAAGATCCCGAAAGAAACAGGCGCTCTCCGTCGTGCCAAATCAACACAACCAGTGCGTGTTTGTTTGTTTAGCCTGACGTTCGTGTTTTCTCGCTCCTTCAAGGAATTCGGTTTCTCCATAGCTAATAATAAGGGAAATGGTTTGTGCTCCAGATAGAAGGTTTTTGACTTTATTTTCAATATATTTTGGACAATATATTTATTTTTTTATTTATAGTATTAGTAGTAAAAGCATATTTTAAATTTTATTAATGTGTTTGTCTTTTATTTTTTAATTTTTATAGATTTTAATTCTAACTGGTGATTTTTTTTTATTTTTTATTTATTTTTTTTATTTTTTGTATAATAATTCAATTACACACAAATATTACATAATTTTTTTTATCATTCATTCGTTCATTCGTTGTTTTCATCATTTTAGGTATAGTTTTTTAAAAATATGTAATTTAGGAATTAATACATTTTATTATTCTACCCTTTGTTTGTTTATTAATTAAAGCTATTAATTAAAACAGGGACTAACAATATTGTGGACTTTTTTGTATTAGTAAGAAAAGCATATTAAAATATAAGTGGTAACGATAATTTATTAATTTAAAATGTATTCACTGATTATTATTGGTTATTTATTACAATTAATAGTATAATTGACTGTTTTAATGTTTTTATTATTAGTGGTATTGCATTAAAAGAAATGGTGCAATCTATATTAACGTGATTATACATTTTATTTACTTTTTAATATTCTCCGCTTCTGTTTTTCTGTTGTTATTGAGTCAGCACAGTTTATTAGGTACTATCTAAATAAAAGAAAATAGCTAATAATTTTATTTATAATTTAATTTATTAATTTATAATTTTATAATTTAATGATTTTTTCGAACTCTTGCCCCATTCCTGTAGACACTTTTCACCATTTAATAAATTCCTCACAGATAAAACCAAGGAAATATAATTGCAAATTCTGTTCTTCGTTGCCTCTTAAATGCATAAAACAGTTTCGCGCTGAATCAACAGTAAAAAGAATTACGTTGGTGAAAGCTCCAGCCCTTGATTCATTCATGAAGTGTTTTGTGTGTAAGCAGACTTTCAGCGTCAGGAAGTGTTTTAAGTAGAGCCGGTGGATGCAGACGTGAGCTCGAGTGCAAAGATAAAATCTGTGCAGGTGCTTCTGTAAGCGTCGCTTTCCATTCTTAGCTCGGCGAAGAAAAAAAAAACTCAACATGCTTGAAGTATAAAGCAAATGTTTAGTGTCTGCTTCATTTGTTGCCGAGGGAACGTTTGTTTTCCTCTCAACAAAATAAATCTCTCATTTATTTTAATACTTTTAAGATAAGTATCTTGGTTCTTGTGTAGCAACGGCATTAAAATTCGGCCTCCTTTTTTCCCATAAAAACGTCACGAAGGCAAACAGTGGGACCGTGAGGCGGAGGTCCGACAGAAGACAGTACAAACAGGAGATGTGCTGTTCAGATAAGTCATATCTTCTCGTCTGGCACAGCCTGTTCTGTTATTGTGAGCGTTGTTCTGTTGCGCCGACAGCGGCTCTTGCGCAACCGGGACGTTTTCAGGTCAAAGTTCAGCAGCCGCGGATTTGCGCTTTTTTTGTTGTCATAGCCGTTTTGTTCTCCTGCGGTGACGTCAGGGCACTGTGGACTTCAGGTCAGTTTTTGTCTGGATCAATCGCTTTAAATTAACTTGACAAGAATTGCTTCTTTTGGTTTGCTGGTTTTCCATCTGAGCTTTACATGTGCTTTAACATCGCGATAACTTGTATCGAAACAGTTAGTTAAATCTAACATTAAAACAATAATAAACAGAAGCTAATAATATCACAAATTATAGTTTGTTTTCAGAATTGTAGTAGTATTTTATTAGTTATATTTTATATAATTATTGGTTATTTTGCGTCCTGTTTTATAAATTATATAAAGGTAAATGATAATATGTAACTGTTGTATTGTATTTGTTATGAATAATTTTAATAATTACATGTAGTAATAATAATAATTATTATTATTTATATCATTATTATATTTTATTCATAACGTGTTGATACATTACTAATAATCATATTTGTATTAATAATATTAGAAATAATAATAAATATAAATATAATGAATTTAATAGTAATACTAATAATACAATTAAAATAATAATACTAATAATAAAAGCTACAATTAATAAGTAAAATTCACAATTAATAAGAAAAACTAATGTAAACTCATTATTAATATTTATTTTGTTATACAATGCTACTTTATTTAAAATGATAACTGATCATTATTGTTATTAATAGCTATGAATATTAATAGTATATAATAAGAATTGTATTATTATTTAATCATATTAAAATGGCATATTAAATAAGAATCGTAAATTATAAAGTTTATTAATAATAGTTGTTAATATTTTTATTATTATTAATTATTAAATATGTAAACAAATAATAGGATAATTTAGGGTACAAATGACAAATATATATATATATATATATATATATATATATTTTACAACTAGTA
>JAUMHP010000079.1:2909831-2932331 GCA_032361065.1 Enteromius trimaculatus | reverse complement strand
ATCCTTCTGACACGCATGTCAACATGGGAAATAACCGAGGGAACGGGTTTGAATGTGGCTAATGACCGTTAAATGCAAACAAATCTCCGCTCATCAATAGGGTTGGGTTCTATGAACAAAACCTTACACAGCAGATAGTTTTATATCACAATATAGTTGTTGTTTTTTTATGCATGATACAGTTGGGGTGGAAATATTTGTAAAATTTAATGCAATGTTATTGCCATATTGCACAATTTGTTTTAAAAAAGTTCTTAACAGCTCAGATCTTGAGTTAAATCGCATCAGACGAAGATGAATTTTCCTTTCTCAGAGGCTCAACGTTTCTTCAGAAGAGTCGAGCGTCTGCTCTCAGACCATGTAGTAGTTGTATTAATAACTGAAAGGGGTCGAAGAAACGTGGTTGCTCCTGTTTTCTGGGTTTCCAGGCAACAGCGAAGCGGCTGTGATGAAGAGCGAGTGTCTGAAGGCATGTGTGTTCACATGAACGGAAACCGTTCCAAATACACACTGACAGGGAATCCGGCATCTTTGTGTAGTTTACAGAAAATTCTTGCAATTATTTCCTATCTTTGTTTGGCGTCTCGTATTTCCACGGCTATGTAAGGGGTGTCATCCACAAATCTTATTATATTTTTGGGCTAATTTGATGAATTTGAGTGACCAAAATAAAAGTATGTGCAGTTTAAAGCCTCTTCCAAAGAATTTGGTCCATTTATGGCTTTAATTTTTAACCTTTCTTGGAGATTTCTTGTCCAACACTTACTATATTTATAGTTTCTTTGTTTATGATTTTTTTTGCTAATATTTATGCAATGCTTTCCTGGTATTTTTGATCAATGGATATTAATAGTAAATGATAATGTAACAATTTATACAAATACAATAATTTTTTACAGTGTTTAATGGAGATGTTAAACATCTCAAATACTTGCAAAAAAAAGGCCAGAAATATATATATATATATAAGTATTTGAGATTTATGAGATTATTAATTTTTTTTTGTTGTTGTTCTTTGCCTTCTAATTATATACATTTATTCAATTTTTAATTAATGGTTTTTTTTTTTGTGGTATGTTAAATATTGTCCAATATTTGAGTTTTTTTTTTTTTTGTTTTTTTTGTTTTTTTTTTGTTAAATATAAGGACAAAAACATAAGAATGCATTTTATGTCACCAATTTCATCACCACCGGCATCGTCCATTAAAAAGCCCAAATAGGCTTGACGCCTTTCTAAAAATAATAACTGAAACAAAAAGTCTTTTAATTGAGCGTATTGGGGCGTTTGTAATTGTTAATGAGCATCAGCACGTGTCGACCAGAGAGCAAAATAAGTAGCCTGAAGCTCCCCAAAGGGAAGAGTTTAATGATTTGAGGAGAGGTGGAGGCGTTGCATAACTTGTTTGCGAGCAAAACAAGCCCTCCCTCCTTGTGGGTGACAGAGAGGATTGTTTTCAACCCTTGTAAGTGTCGCATAACCGCCATTGCTCATTTTGAAAGCATCCCCCATCAGACTAGTAGTCATAGGTGGACCAAGCAAATCTAGCAGGGGGGGGCGTCTTGTTTGCTTGACAAGCGATGTGGGATCGAGTCAGCCGCTCCTCTTTAAAACCAATGACTCAATCAGTTACGAATTGTGTTGAAGTCATGGCCAAAGTTTGATGGGCGCTCCGACACAAAAGCAAAAGCGTCAGACCGTTTATAGAGGTCATGTGATGCATCATAACTTACCTATTGTAACCCTGAGATCACTTACAAGGGCGTTTCCGTATTTGCCAAGCCTGTGGCTCTTGGGTTACCAGCAGTCGTCGTGCCACATGAAGCAACGTGTTTGCACTCCAAGCCAGGAACATGTTGACACAGCCTTTACTGCGACTATATCGCTTGTCCATTTGTAATTAGGCAATGGTAAATGAATGCAGCATGTTGCTGTCAGAGATTCTCCTCCAGCTTGTTTTTCCCAGGCTGTTGTTATTGTTGTTGTTTGTCGTTTCCACTTTTCCGTACATCTGGATGCCTGGTGCCTCCATCATAAAACCCCCACAGTTGGAGAGTGACTAATGGAAGAAGCCAGAGCTCCAATGTTGGGCCACGGGACGGTGGGTCGCTTTTGATTATGGGCTTTTGATCAAAGCGTGAGGCTTCCCTGAGAGTACCAACCAGCTGTGGGCGCTCCCACACCGAGCACTGACTCAGCTCAGAAGGTTTTAGGTCGAAGGATCTGAACTAAGCCGTCACCGCAAACTTTCCAGCGTTATGCTCCCCGAAACATGACAGGCTCTTGAGATTTCTGGATGTATCCGTAGCTGTGTCTGGAGCTTTCGGGTGACGCCTAAAAATAAATAAATATAAAAAAATCAACCAAGAACATGTATGACCTTCTGAGTCTGAAGAAGTTTGTTTGTTGCGTTTACATTCGAAACTAATTGCGACGCGCTTTGATAAACCTCAAACTCTTGAGCTGTGTTCCGTTTGGACCTGAAGTTGTGTTTACAAAGAACATATGTAAAAAAGAAAATAATAAAATTGTATATTCAGTTTTGTCATATTTCAAAGAGGTTTTATTATGAAAATATATCAAACTGCTAATGCACAGCAGGATAATTAAACAATTAGCAATAAAACTAAATAATAGTAAATTATGTAATTATATTTAATATTATATTCACTTAATAAACAACTGAAATTAGTACTGTCGCAATTAATCACATCCAAAAGAAAAGTTTTAGTTTTTTAATATACATAATATTTGTGTACTGTATATATATTTATGTATATATAAATACACACACATACTGTATACATTTAGAAAATATTTACATGTATATACATTA
Organism: Enteromius trimaculatus; assembly: GCA_032361065.1. Classification (NCBI taxonomy): domain Eukaryota; kingdom Metazoa; phylum Chordata; class Actinopteri; order Cypriniformes; family Cyprinidae; genus Enteromius; species Enteromius trimaculatus. Next base: position 2,929,496 of record JAUMHP010000079.1, on the reverse strand, counting down.
TATTCTTATATTTTAGTTTAGTATATATATATATATACACAGTGCTATATATATTAGTGCTTTTAAAATTACATGAATTTGTATATTATAAGATAATTATATAGAAAATATATAATTTAAGATTTGAATGGCAAATATAAAAATATTGTAAATGTAGTTTTATTTCACAAATTATACTTATTATTATTTCCAGTATTTGAGTGATATTAATAGTATTTTGGTGAATAATATTTATAAACTTTAGATGTTGGCAAAAAATGTAATCATACTTATGAAAAAAAAAACTTTTCATAGAAGTCACTTGCGAAAAACTTCAAGACTCCTTTAAAAAAAGTCAGACTCTTAGATTGTTGCTTTTTTCCCTTCAAGAAATGCCTAAAATTTTGTATTTACAAGGAGCTTTATAGAAAAAAAAGAAAGAAAAGAAAACCTGCACCTTTTTATCTATGCTGTGGGCAGGAAATAAAAACATGTCAACAAGCGTTCATTTAAGAGTCGCTCGTTTTGATCTAGCAATTGTTTGACGTTTTTAAATTTTAAGTTTCGTTTCGGGAGAAAGTATGTCGACTGTTTTGATTTGGACTATCCAAAACTATTTTGACACTCAAAATTCATGATTTGTTTTGCTTTGCTTTTGTGTTGCCTTTTGTTTTGTTTTAAATTTCGATTGCTTCGTAATTTTTTTTGGTTATGCGATGGAAGTCTTTGTAGTTACACATCGACTCAAAAGCTGCTAAAATTTCTCTTTTTGTGTGAACTATCCCTTTAAGTTCAGTGCGCTTTAGAGGGGACTGAGTTCGTTTCGAGCGTTAACCTAAAAGCCCAAATTCCTGCGTTCTGAGACTCGTCTGGGACTTGCCGAACTCTCGATTTGTTGCGTATCAGGATGCTCCTTTGTTTACTCTATTTGGCCATCGCCTAAACGACGGCTAGTTTTATGGCTCCCTCACTCCATTTAAGAGCGCGCCGGCTCATTTAAACTGTAATTACGGAGCCAGCCGGCCCTGAACACCTGGCCCGCGTGAGTTTGGCCGTGACTCGTACAGCTGTGGAGAGTCACCTTGCAGCGAGTCTGGGGGAATTCCCTCCTAAATCAGCCAAGTTTGAGAGGGAAAGCAAAGCGAAGCTCTGGATTCTGTCACCGCGCCATACTCCACTCTGGACTGCGAGTCAGACCCCAAAAAACACGCTCTTCTGATCCAATTTAAGCCTCCAGATGCTTGCCAGTTCGCAGTTGTTCCAAGAAAACATGTAAACATCCCAATCGCTAGCGCTTTAGGCGGGATGAGCGCAGAGCTGTTAGGGGGGATAAATATTTTTAGATCTCTCGAAACGGGGGCCATGCGGTTCACAGCAAAGTATTTTTGGGTTATCACATCTCGTTAAAAAAAAATTAGCACTTGCGCTTTCATTAACGCGTGTAGCATCTGCATGCGAGGATTCCCTTACCTTTTGTGTAAATGAAGTTTATGTAAATGAGACCCAACACATTTTGAACATCATGTGTGATTAGCGTTTGTGTTCGTTTGAGCAGGTCTTTGTTGATTTGAGGGTCTCGTTCTAATGAGTTTTCCTCGTGATGTTACTCCCGACTAATCTTTCCAGCCTTCATATTCGCACATATTTCCTCGAGGAATGTGCTCATAATGGCCCGTTTAGAAGCTTTTCCCTGCTGTTCATACTGTGAACTTAGAAGTTTACTTATAAGTGAGCTATTTTAAGTATGTTGACGCTTGCTAATATGGTTGGATTACATAAAATAATTTTAGTTTTTAGTTTATTTTATTGTATCCCTCTCACTTTTCAGAAATGTTACCATCAAAATTTGTCTTAATTTCTTTATTAATAACTTATTGTATTTAATTATAACTTTCCTGCCAATAAATATAAGTATTTTAGTTATTTAAGCATCCTGTTATTTATCTGGTTATGTAAAGGTTAAATAATAATAATTGTTGTTGTTGTTGGTTTTTATTATAAAATATTTTAATAAAATCATTCAAAAATATTTTTTATAATAATATAATTATTATTAAACTTTTTTTTTACAAAGTTTTACAATGAAAATGTGACGAAATAAATATGAATGTTTATATATAGATATATATATATAGATATAATTTATCAAATATTTTCATACTTTATTATTACAGTTTTTAATAATAATAATAACTTATTGATTGACATTCATCGATTTTTATTTCCTTACATTATCATTATAAAACTGGTAAAACTTTACAGTGTCTCATTAGATAATATTAGTTAATGTATTAACTAACATGAATGAACAATGCATTTATTACTAATTTATTAAACTTTGTTGGTATTGGTTATTGAAATTTGTTCATTGTTTATTCTCGTTAGATGTACTTTTAATAATGCGTTAGTAAATGCTGAAATGAACTAATGTTAACTAATCAACCTTATTGTAAAGTGTTACCAGAAAACTTTACCAGAAAAGTTTAGTAATAATGCTTTATTTAGTTAGTTAGTTTGTTTTGTGTGTTTTTCTGCTCCAGCTCTAACCGTAGATTTCTGCAATCCTTTTACCAGTCGTTTTATTGATAACCCTCTCAATATGTGAATTATTTTCATTATGACTTTGACAACTATTAAAACGCAGAACTCTCATCTGCATCGCGTTTTCCCATATTTAATCTATTCCACATAATTCTGCCCGTTTCTCCTCCCAGTCAGTGCAGGAGAAGCAGAAAGCGCTCTGTGGGTCCCGTCATTAGGCCCAAAATGTCTTTAGTCATATCAGATGGAGGTCCGCGAGATCAACAGCACATGGTGTTTTGAAGGGGCACAAAAGAGACAGGAAATCAGCCAGATCTCATTAATGGAGCTGATCTGATGTGCTGTGCCTCTCCGGTTTATCTTTGCTTGTTTTCATGTTTGAACGAGAACGGGCAGTCCTAATTGTTTTTATACGGCACCATAAAAATAGAAATCTCAATGCGGTGTAGAACATTTGCAGTGCATTTGACTTCTACAGTATGACTTTTTTCTGATTGTTTAGCAGGAAATCTCATTGGTCAGTACGTAGGGTTAGGGGTTGTCTGTTTTAATTCACCAGGAACCTTTCTAATCTTCCCCTCATTGTTCTGTTTTTGCCCGTGTGGGATCTGCTTCCTCTGGCCTCAGGAATAAAACAGACCTACTTTAATTGGGAATGAGTGTGTTTTTTCCATTAATGTCTTGTCAGTGTGACACAACGAGCCGTGCTGTCTGTGGACTAATTGGTGTAAGTAGAGAGCACACAATGCCAGGCATGGCTGTTATCGGACAGGCAGATTGATATAAAAAAGGCGCTTATTAGTGTATAAAAAGATTAAAAACATTAAAATATTTATTTAGTGCATTTTATTTTGAACAGTATGAATTGTTATATTTAAAAAAAAAAAAATAGTATGGTGTATAAAAATATATATTTAAAAAAAAAAAATGCGGTGAAATACAGTGGTTCAAATTATGACCGTTAAAATTTATTTTATCTGTGTGCAACGTTTAATAAAATATTTGTAAAAAATAAAATTAAAAATAAAATTAAAAATATTACTGTTATTATTATTGTTGTTATTATTAGTGTATAAAAATTAAATGTAAAAATATTTTCAATTACAGCTCAACTTATAGCTATAGCTTTTATTCTAAACCAAATAGATCATGTCATATTAAAACCATTCAAATCTAAAATATTGCAGCAAAACAAACAATAGCTTATTCTTAACGTATATAACTATATTTTATTTTGAATATATAGATTAATATAGAACAGCTACATAAAAATGATGATTTGTGCATATTACATTGGTGTGGCTTGAAACGGTGAATTTAAGTCATAATTCGAGACGGTCAATGTTTTAGTGTTCCCGATCAGTCGCACATGTGGCTGTTTTAGGCTAGAATTCTGTTAAAGACTGCTTTTCTTATATAATCGAACACTTTGCGAGTTGTGTTGTTAATTGTTTTGGTCGGTGAGGCCATGTGCTTGCCTCACGCCATGACTGTTTGTATCTTTATCACGGCTGCTGCGCTGTGGTCTGGTCCCCCCCCTCCTCCTCCTCCTCCTCCTCCTCATCCGTTGGTCTGTGTGTTTGTGTGAAGGGCCAGGCCGAGGCTGGTCAGGTGACCGTATGGAGCTCTTGTTTATCACTTTGCTGTGGGTCGACGGGGCGGTTGTTAATCTTTAACATTGAATGCTGCCCGCTGGCCTCCATCTGAACACGCCGCACGGCATGCTGGGCACTGACCGTCATCCTCGCTTCACATTTAACAGTTTATTCAAGCAGACCACTAGCCGTTTGTGCTCTTACCAGCTGGAATTATTAGATTATTACATGTCCTTTTTGTGTTTTTCCACAAAATCTAAAAATTATTATAAAAATAAAATGATTAGGTTAGGTTTCAATTTAGAAAAAAATGTTTTACTATAAAGACTATTAGCTTTAATATTTGAGTTTTGTTCATAAATCTTAAAAAAAGAAAAGAAAAAAAATAATTTCAAATCTATTTAGAAGAAATTGTTTTGCATAAACAATTAGTTACCAGGCATTACAATATAACTACACAATATTAGTACAATATATTTTATTTAAATATAAGGCTGTAACTATATTTTGCAATATTCATGATTTTGACTTTTCATAATGTAACCAATTTTTTGGAAAATTTATTTTTTTAAATCTTTAAATGCAGCAATTATTAATAAAAATAAATGCATTCCATTGTTTGTTTTATATTTCATGCTGTGCATCTATTCAAATATTAACTTTATCATTTTTATAATTATTAAAAAAAATGTATAATTAAGCACATTAAGTGTTTTTGAACAGATTTGTTTAAAAAGTGCATTTATAAGCGCATTATGCATTTATGAGTTGTTTTTGTTTGTCTCATTGCAATAGTTTTTACGATTTAAAAATAAAATCTATTTTACACTTAAATTTACTTGCTTTAACAAATACCACCATTGTGTGTGAATTTATTTTTAAATGTGTAATTGTTTTGTTTTAAGTTCTGTTGCTCAACTTGTTGTAATGGTAGTTCTGCATAATTAATTCAATAATAAATATAGACATAAAGTCTTAGAATATTATGGAAATTATATCTTGCCGCAAAAAAAGCCTATTTTCCAATGTATGGGTGTGAAAAAAACATAATTTGGCCCTATAAATAACCATTGTCTTTAGGAAAGTCATAATTTATCTAAGAAAATGTGTGAAATATGAAATTTCTAAAATGTTTGCATTGGATAGCCATTATATAAATAAAAAACAAACCTCCCCACATCATTTTAGGGTCTGCAATAATTTAACCAAGTCACAAGCCAGAAAGTAGTTGCAATCTTTAGTTGCACTGTTGTAAGCAGGATAGACACTGAAAGGTTTGAACGTTATAAACTTCTATTATAGACTTCCCCATTTCCTCAATTGCAGATGTGTTTCATATCCCAGTATCCCATATATTCAGGCCATTTCCTGTTAGAATTATTTCCGATTCAGCACCTGTTTCATTAGATGCTCTCCAAGTACACTACATAGTCCATAAAACTTCCCTCATCTTAAGTTGCATTATATTTAGACTCTGTGATCCAAAAACAAGGTCACAGATGCTGAAGGTGTACACAATCTAAATATACAGTATCAAGACTTTACAAGGACGTGTTTTTTCCAGTTTTCTGCCATGAACCAGTAACAAAATTGCTCCCCGTTTGTCCTTGGCTCCCTGCGTTTGCTTTCCTATTGTCTTTTCTCAGCGAGTCGTAGTCTCCATTGGCATTGCTCACCAACTGAGCTGTACTTTCAGTATTTGACAGTTTCGAAGCGGCTCGTATTAATACACATTCCTGGAAATCTACTTTGAAGATGTGTCGTTAAGCTGGTAGAGCTTGCCAATAACAACGGAATAATACATTGATGCATTGTTCAGATTATACAGGGTTTTGTTTTTTTTTACAATTTTTCAAATCTAGTTATTATTTTGACGTCATTTATATACTTTAGTCAGAAAAGACTTGTCTAGAAATGCTATAATTATTGCCTTTATTGGATTATTTGAAACAATCATACTCTCTCTGGATTTTTCTTTTCCAAATAAATTGTTGTTATTTATTGATGGAACATGCAAACACAGACTACATAAACAGTAAAAAAATGACAAAATATTAGGAATGTACTATGTTTTAAATAAAACGTATCATTGTCATGCGCATTTTCATTATCAATGACAATTTTAAAAACCTACTGATTAATATTTGGTCGTTTTCATCAAAGCTACATTTAAATAAAAATCTTTTATCCTTGTAATGCGCATTTCATTAGATGACAAAAAACTTAGCATTGATGAAATTATGGCTATTAAAAACATGGCAAAATATTAGAAATGCACAGTAAAAATTTTAAAATCGTTTTAAGTTAAAATTGTACACAATTTTAAAGTTGTTGTTTTTTTTTTATGTGACAATTTAAAAAACGAAACAGATTTAGTTATTATTAATGACAATAAAAGAACTCATATTGCTTAGGGGCTGCGTGATTTATATTGAATATTAATGATCACAATTTCATATTATCACAATTGACGACAAATGTAAAATTGGAAAATATTATGAACACTGAATATTTCAAATTCAAGCATACTTTCCCCCAAAACACATGCAGAATGTCTAATATTACGTCTTTTTAAGGATTTAGAGAATTTATTCAAAAATTAAAAACGTACTAAAAGCCTCTCTCTGTATGTTTTTCAAAAAAAACAAAAAGAGCAGATTTTCATATGTGTGGTTGCCATATATCAAATCCCCAAATAAGAGCTTCGCAGATAAAAGGATACATTTTCTGGTTAAAAGTCATTTTTTTCATTTTTATTTATATTTATTTAAAAGTAAAAACAAACATCAAAATACATATGAAATTTAGTAAAAAAGATTTGTGATATATTGCCCAGCACTAGTATTGCTAATATTTTTTTGTTATTTAATGTTGCCATATTTTCCCCAACACTTAATTACAACTATATATTCATCAGAATTTTTTTATTAATGACAAAACAGAACATTTTCATCATTTATTGCTTTGCTGTTGAGTAGTGTTGGATTGTTAGTGTGCTGTTGGAAATAAATGTTTTTCCGAGTTCGTATGAGCAGCTGGGCTGAGATTTGTTGCGAGGAAAAATATGTCTAGAAACATCCTCGAGGGGGAAAAGTTCACGCTCTCCACTTCGCCTGGAAACGGCGGCACCTGTGCAATCAAATGCGTAACCCTGTCCCCCGCTCACCCGGAGCTCATTGACGAGGAAACCAGATTATTCGGATATCACCGTAACCCTGGAAACCGTCGGGCTGCCTTTGACGGGGACGAGCGCTCGCGGGAGAGAAAGCCAGGCGATCTCAGACCGAGGGTCGCGTCTGGCTCTGTGTGCTGCGTGGTGAATATGAAGCAGCTCCGTATCTGCACTGCAGCAGGTTTCTAGAGCAGGGTCAGCCCAGCCCTGTCCGCACATGTACAACCTCTCTGGAGTCTCCTTACTGCACTGCCTCCAATCCAGTCGGATGCGCTCTTTGGGTTTATTTTATCTCTGTTTTCTGTTAACCTTCCCACCGTGGAAACCACTAGAGCAGGAAAAAAAAGAGGCTGAGACGAGGCTCAAGATTTGTTTTCCCCGCTGTCCTCATTTGGCACGGCGACTTGGAGCGGCGCAATTCCACCTGCAAAAAGGCCACCCCGAATCACAGACGTTCCCTGAGTTTGGATACTCTTCGTTTGTTCATTCGAGAAGATAATGGCCTATTCAGTTTGCTTTGGGGCTGAGAAAAATGTCCCGCTCATGACTAGCCCTTTTAAACTGAGGTGATCTAGTTACGTGGATTAAGCTAATACATTTTTTTCCGCCAAAGTCCAATTCCTACAGCATTACGGTGGGTTAAGAGGCTAAGCTGTTTCGAGGCGAGTGCTTTGGTTTCGTTAACAAAATGTTGCCAACCGGTAGCGATGGATGGACTGTACGCTTGATGGAGTTCACATTTCACTTGCTTTTTTCTGTCTGTTGTAACGTTCAAGTCTGTCGTTCCTGAAGAGAGCGTGTCTGTGCAGGTTGAATTGTAATCATTTCCCCTTCCCCCTGATGATATTCATTGGCCGGTTATGTCTATCATCCGAGTGTCCGGTCTGGCCTGCCACGTTCTGGACCTAAAGGAGAAGCTGGAAACTGTTTTTGAACAGATCAGTTGAGGAAGGGATAGATATTCCTGTCCGATAGTCCTGATCAATGTTAATTTTGGCATCACCTCTGCCTAATATTTTTAATAGAACAATAAGTTATTGAAACACATTGAGGGATTCTGTGTAGCCTGTTAGTTTATGGGGCTTTCTAAATGATTCATGAGGAGCGCTGGTTCATACGATTCACAAACAAACGAACCGTTCTTTTTTTAGATAATCAAAAACATGCAACACAACCAGCTAAATCTGATTCACAACCAGATGACTCTTATGAACTGGTTCTTTTTAGTCAGAAATCACATACTGCTTAAGTAGGTACTACATTTAAAATTGAACGCATTACCCGAACATTAAAAAGTACGTTCTATATAGTATGAAAGGAATTCGGACGAACTACATCCGCCATATTGATGTTGTCACGTGTTATGCGTCGTCACAACAGCGCGACAATTTAAACTTTCAATTAGTCATCGGTTTATTTAGATTGTGTTAAACAAGTGTAATTTAATCGCAAAAAAAAAAGTTTTTTTCCTGAGGTACTTACACTTGAAATGAGCTGCATCTCAACTTTCCGCCATTTTTCGAAAATGACACCTCCTCTCCCAGAGCCTCATGGGATAGAAAAGTGTCTATGGTATGCCTACTACAGAATTCGGGCGGAAGCAGTAGGTCATCCTGGTACTTCTCGCCAAATTTCGAATACTATGAATTCGGACATACGCATACTGTTTTTTGCGTACTATATAGTAGGGAAGTAAGCGATTTCGGACGCAGCAAGTTAAAACGATACGACACAGACAGTGAAAGGGTTAGTTGACCCCAAAATTATAATTCTGTCATTAATTACTCACCCTCATGTCGTTCCAATCCCATAAGACCTTCGCTCATCTTCAAAACAAAAATGAAGATATTTTTTACTATATCAGAAGGCCCTTCATAGACAACAATACAACTGAAATGAGCCCATATCCAGAAACCAAGTAAAAACATCGGTAAAACAGTCTATGTGACATCAGTGGATCAACGCTGCAAGAACACTTTTTTAAAAAAAAATTTAAACATAATTTACTGTTAATCAAAAATATCTTCATTTGTGTTCTGAATTTGAACAAAGGTCTTATGGGTTTGGAACGACAAGTGTGTCGAGTTTTTATTTTGGTGTAAACTAACCCTTGAAGTCTACCTCAAGAACAAATTATCCACATGAACCAGTTTACATTATATCGTTAATACTGTTTCACCCCGGCCCTGCTTATGAACCATACTATTTAGAAAACATACAACCAGTGAAGCCTGATTCGCAACCAGATTACTCTGAGCCAGTTCTTTTTAGTGAATCGAAAAAGCACAGCTCTGGCTCTAACTCTGTTAGCGCTGTATGTAAGGATTCACTAAAAAAGCATAGTCCCGTGACAGTCATGTGTTCATGGATCGTTCCTCGTTGGATGTTATTGCGTGCAGGCCGTGATGCACAGCCATTTGATCTTATCACTCTCAGTTTAAACTGCAAACTTGGATCACATATGACTTTACTGTCAATAACTGGGCTACTGCTTGTATATGCAATATGCAAGCTACCTGAAAGAGACAAATCTAGAAGGGCAGGCAGGGGCATGGAGACACTGTGAGTCACTGTAAGAACAGCTGCTGTGAGTAACTCCTTCCAGACAGATGCCCTCGCTGAGGAACCATCTAACCATCTAGATAACAGGTGACTCACTGTTCTTCTGCTGGAACCTTTAATTGAATCAGTGTCCCGGCCACAGAACATCCTGCATGGCCTTGATGGTCTGTTTGTCCCCGCCCAACGGTGCCATAATTACATTTGTGTCATTGACTGGAAGCTTAGGACCAGGAATGACCCATGAATGTGTACAGCAGGTGTCAACCGTTATAATACTGATGTTGTTTTGATTGGCCTAATTAAATGTTGAGTGTGTCTCGTCATGCATTTCATATTCTCTTGAAAAATTAAATAAAATTTGTCCAGTTCATTGCTCAGCAGTTTGTGTGGAAGATAGTCACGTAATTGGTTATTGTTTATACCAAATATGGAGGGAAAAACCCAATTGTTATTTCAAGAACTGTTTCAAAACACTTCCTTGTGCATTATATGCAGGATGTAGGCTCCTTGGGCAAAATTACTCCTAAAGGAGAATTTTAGAGTATATAACAAAGTTTATAACTTTATGAAAGCACTTAAGTTTATTTTTGATCCATAAAACTGTTCAAATCATAATTTTTGTAGTTGTTTTGGACTATGGCGTAATTATTTATGTTTAATTGTATTGGTTTAATGTATTGTATTGATTAATAATAATAATAATAATAATGACTAATATAACATATTATTTATCAAATATAATATGAAATATTTTAGAAATGATCAATAGTCTAAAATCTTATAGTCTCATATTATATTTGGTCAATATGTACTATTAGGATTTATCATTATATTATTAATGACAAATATTCCATATTATTGACCAAATATAATATAAAAAAGATGTTTTACTATATTAATAAAATAAAACAAAAAATTGAGTGAAAAAAGTGAGTATTTCTTTGGCCTGCAACAAGAGTGTTTTTTTTTTTGTTGTTGGGTTTTTTTGTAAACTCATTAGACATTCAAAATGGTTTAGTATTTGTTGTTATACCAAATATGGAGGGGAAAACCCCATTGTAATTTGAAGGAATGTGTTTTAAAACACTTGTGCATTATATGCAGGATGTAGGTGAATTTTGTAGGATATAACAAACGTGAAGTTTATAGTTTTATGAAAGCACTTATTTCATTTTGTGTTTCAAATAGTGTTCTTTCTGAGCCGTAAAACAGTTTAAATCCTAATTTTCATAGCTCTTTTGAGACCTCCTTGCTTAATTTTCTTAATTTTCTTTTTGCAAAATGATAGTGAATATTTATTTGGCCTGCTGCAAGAGAGTTTTTTGTTGTTGTTGAAATAATCACTTCCGTTGTTCATTTTTAATTGTAAACCAGTTTTTTAAATCGAAAATAACGTTAACTCATTGGTTATATCTCGGCCCCAATCGCTTCCATTTTTAACTATAAACAAATAAATAGAAAAATAAGTGAACATTTTTTATACAACCCATTTCGTTTTTACCGTAGAAGTCCCAGTTTTTGAAGATTACACAATGCAAACGTGACAACTACTCGTCCTGTATTTTAGTTTTACAATACTTTTGCACAAAACATGCCACCCAACGCGGCGATCTCAAAATAAGCACCATCAAACCAAGACTACGAATGAATATTAAAAACCCAGTTCCTTTCCCTCAAATTAGTCGAATTTTGTTCCACAAAAAAGACGAGAATGTTGTCGCGTTATGTTATTGGCGGACCTTCTGCCCGTGCTCTTGTGTTTGCCGTTCAGGTGTTATGGGAGACACTCCCACGACTTGCCCAAGCAGGTCCACGGCTCACTTCTGTGGTGAAGTGTGCACCCTTAAAACACCAGAAATAACATCACCCGGCCGATCAAACAAATTATATTAAGTATTCTTTCAAAAGGAAAATCAGCAAATGTGAAATTAGCGTTCCTTTTCTCTTGTCAGCTCCTTGGAATTTACGAGGGCCTGTTAGCTAACCACCTTTGCACTTCCTGTTCACCTGCGTTGCATAATCTGCTGATATCAGCGGCTTGGATGACACTTCTGAAGCTTGTTTTTGTTTGTCGAGTTCTTGGACCTGTGAACCTTGTATGACGGGTCACCCGGCCAGTGTGTTTTCCAGACAAACTAGATGCCTTCATATAGCTTCGGCCCGCGTTCCAGTGCTTTCTTTCCTTTGCTCCTAAGCGAGCGCCTCAGGGCTTTTTCTTCTTTGTTTTGTTTACATTTCTAGCTTCCCCTCCCCCGACTTCCTCGCTCTGCCTCCGCTCTCATAAGCCGCACGCCTCTGAACAAATGATCAGTAGCGTTTACAGTAAATCTTTTGAGGCCCGAGACATGCGAGCGCCGCCAAATATAGTAAAACGCAGTCCAAGCGCTCCGGCGCACACGTGTGAATGCATTAGCGTGTTTTTATGGGGAATCCGCATGAGTTTTCTGTGAATGCTGCTGTCCCGTGACCTCAGAGTGAATATAGGGAAGCGTGTTTATGGGCCGTGTCACACTCACATGTCACAAGGGCTCTGCGATATGGCAAAAACAATTATGTCTTGATCTATTTTTATTCTTTTGATTTTAATTGGCCTTGATATGTTTGCCTTTAAATGGGTTTTTAACCAAATAGTCTTTTTTTTTTATTATAATTTTTTTTTTAGTTCATTCAGTGAAAATATTATTTTGTAATTAAAAAATAATAAATTTAGCTAACATTGCATATTATTAATCTGCAATCTTAGGCCTATATTTTATTATATAATTAGCTATTATATTAAAGGTATTATATTTAAACAAATTATTTATTCATTCTTTTTTTTTATGCGATTCAAATTTAATATCTTGACTAAAATGACTGAGGATATTCACAGCATAACAGCTGCAATATTAAGTATTTTATTTATTGATTTACTTACATTTTAAATCATAGTGTGTATATATATCATAGTATATAGTATGGCTATATTATTAGCTATACACAATAATATGTAATACTTAAAAAATGTAAATATCATATATTAATCTATGTGGTCAATAATATTTTTCTTTACTGTTATAAAATATTATTGCCCAAATATACAATATATTTAATAAACTATTATTTTTTTATATTAAAATATAGTTTAAAAATTACACTCATAGACCTTCTTTACTATATCCCTCTCTTTAATATGCGTTTAAGTTTTTACTATCACTGCCAAATATATTAGGAATATGCACATTTTACACAGCATAGCACCCAGTAAAATTGCATTATAGTTTATTTATTTACTTTTATTTATAAGGCTAATATGAAGCATATATAAATATATTTATTTATTTATTTTAATGAATAAATTATAAAAAATATTTATTAAAAGTATATATATTTTTTTTTTTTTTAACTAATATATTTTTAATTATATATTCTTTTTTATTTCTACTTTTTAAAATCAGATTCATATTTTATAAGAGTGGTAACATTTGTGTGATTTAGATTTCGCCCAGCAATTATTTATACTCATCCCAAGTTTGTTGCCATCAAGTTTGCTGACGCATATTTGCATTTATATAAATTATAATACTAAATGTAATAAATTTGCTAAAAAAAAAAAAAAATTTATAGTATATGTTAATGCAGTAGGCTAATTTTGATATCCGTAAAAGATGCAAAATCAGACACCAGAACCCACACAGTGCTTATGAATGAAAGCAGGAGGGACTACAAAGGCCACAGAGAGAAGATGTGTGTGTTTACACAGGGATCATCCTTGGGGAGACGCCGCCGAGGCTGTCGTGGAGGGGTGGGGTGTTTTGTGCAGGGTTACGCCGTCCTGCAATCGCTGGCGTATGCGAGGAATGCTGCGAGAGAGGAGGCTGCGCCCGTCTGCATGCTCGCTCCTGCCTGTCCTCGTGTCTTCTGCCTTTCCCGCTGCATCCGTCTGCCGCCTGTCTGCTGGCGCATCAGGGGTTAATGCTGGGCGGATATCTCTCTCTGTTGGAAGAGGCCGTTGAATGGCTGCCTTCCACGGACAGCAAAAACATTGGTTAAGGGTGAGGGCGGATCTGAGGCTGCTGTGGAAACCTGGCCTGGAGTTGGGAGTGGATCAGGATTCTGTGAAAAATCGAGGCATGCATAAACGTGGTCGGGCCTTGCAACTTAGGCAGACTGTGTTCAGATATATGCTTGCTCAGACACAAATGCATACGTTTTGCACAATATTAGGATTTTGTGCCTTTTTCTGATTTTTATCTGTTCTGAATGCATATTCCACCATAATCCCGTCACCTATCGGCCCCATTTGCCCTTTTTGTTTCAGTCAGGCAGTGGTATGGTCCACCCCGTCACTGACAGGCAGAAGGGTCCATGTTGTTTTCCTCCTGTGGGGAGGCCCAGTGTCACATGATGGAGGGTTTTATGGCACTAATGAAGTCCAGCAGATTTGCTCTCCACTGTAACCTGGAAGGCTGGCCGTGTCCAACATCTATGAAATAGTCTCAGGAGGCGGCATTTCTTAGGCTGAATTTAATGCTGGGTTGCATTGACACATGCTGTGCTGTGCGTTAACATGCTTAGATGGGTCTTTACATAAGTACATATGCGCCCCTTTATAGAGCACAGTTGCTTAGGCAAGCTTGAAACGAAACAAAAGTGTTTCACCATAAATGTCTATCATTTGTTTTTTACTGTTAGTGTATTTAGTTGTACATTTTTGATTGTATCATGTATACCGTGTATGTAAAGAGTGCTGTTGTTCACATGTTTCTGGAACACGTTTGTCCCGGAGCATCTTTGTTGTGATCTATCAGGCAGCTAGTGCGAGACGAGGAAGATGACTTACAGACCGCTGTATTCATTAATTCTCGCACCCTGCCATGCATAAGCTTCACTTCCAGATGGCCCTGCGGGCCAAACACGACTCTGAATCACTTCCTTTCTGTCTGACGGAAGGTGTAGAACAATGCTACTGACCTCAGATGGCTTTTCGTGCATCTTATGTGTGATTTTGTCATATTTGATGTAAAGTTTATATGTTAATGCAGCCTGTACAAGTAATGTCAACACCTCAGTGATAAAATCTTTCATTTCTGAATAATACTAAGTATCACAACATAGCTGCCTAAAAATAATGTTGAATTGAATAACATTCATTTATATTTTGTACTAATTATGTACTAATTGTCTACGATGTTAAAAATGTTGTCCAAATATACAATTTCTTTAATAAACAATTAATTACAAGTGTTATTTTTATATTAAAATAAAATGTAAAAATAACACTTTTTTTTTCTTTTTTAAATCACACACATTTTTAAAATCAGATTAAAAAAAATTTAACTATAAAAATTGTGAATATTCACATTTGACACAGCATAGCACCTGCTATAATTTAATTATTTTCTGTTTTTGAAGTCGTAAAAAAATAACAAAAAGGTTTTTATTAGAAAATGCTATTTCGTTTTTTTTTTACTTCAAATTTTCATGTTTAATTCAATGCGTTACTTGTCGTTTCTTTGTAATTGTGAAATTTACTTACTATTTCTGCATAAAAATTGTTTCTACACCCTTTTTTGAGTGTGCTTCCCCGGTTGATTGAATACATGAACAATTTCAAATATTTTTGTTGTTTTATAAGTTTTCTTTTAAGTTTAGTAGAGTCTTTAAACATACTATTACTGAATGTTCCAGAACATGGGATAAAGTTAGCTGTAAAATGTTTGTTTACTTGTGTTAACATATTAGAGTCTGGGGTTTTTATAGAGGGAATCTTTTTATTTCTTCATAAATCAGAAAATACTGTCAACGGCCAAAAAATTTGCATTTTAACCCTGGTTTTAGGAATAAAATGTTCTAAAAAAACAGGTGAAGGTTATTTGAATAAATCCTTCAGTAAAATCCTTCAGAATGTAAACAAGAATAAAACTCTAAGTTTTGGTGCAGGTGTGTGCTGCTGAAGTGGAGAAAAAACTTTTGTATTGAGGAAAGGCCTTTGTAAATATGTGCTGTAATTGAAATCTACAGACCCAAATAGATAAACTGGAATAATATAAACACATAAAGGGTTTTTTAGAGGTTTTCTTTCCACTAGTCTGAAATAATATGCTATAAAAAAAAAAAACAAAGATCTCAAAATTGACCAGTTTTTGAAAAACAAAACTCTTTTTTTCCTGTATTTTGCTGCATTAAATAAAATTAATCTAACAAGTTCTTTTCTTACTCTTTTTCCCCTCACAGTTTGCCCTTCTGAATGCATCCATGGTGCTTGTACCCCCCATAAGGAGTGCTGTCACGACCAGTGTCTGGGCGGCTGCTCCGTGCCAGGAAACTCGACCAAATGCGTGGCTTGTCGCAACTTCCTGTTCGGTGACACCTGTGTGGAGCGCTGCCCGCCAGGCTACTACACCTTCAAGGGATGGCGCTGCGTGTCCTTTAAATTCTGCCAGGACCTCCACAACCAGTGCAAGGGCAAGAGCGGTGACTGCCATGAATACGTCATCCACAATGGGGCCTGTATCCCAGAATGCCCTTCTGGATACACCACCATGAACTCCACCTCGTACGTACCATGTTTTTTTAAATAAACGCAAGCCAGACTGCTCCTGTTGAACAGTATTTTACTTTCCAATCAGCTCTAATCAGATTTCACTCCGCATTAAACATGAGCTGATGAAAAACAGGGGCAGAATGAATGAATTAAAGGGCCAAGAGGTTATGTTTCATTGTTTTTTTAGTTTTTTTCATGACGGGGAATATACTATATCACTGGACGTTAATGAAAATCAGTTTGCAAGTGACTGTCAAAAGGTCACAGGAAACATTTCACCATGAAATCACAAGAAAAAGAATAGAAAAATAATCAAATATTTTACAAAAAAAAAAAAAAAATAATACAATATGATATATTGTTTTTTGCATTGGCATTTTCTTCATTGATCAAGTCTTATTTTCATAATACATTTTATTATATAATAATCATTTTCATTGGTTTCTTTTCTTTTATTAATTTAAGCTTGAGTTAAATTTAAAGTAATGATATTCCATTTCAATATAATTTAAAATGAAATGGCTAAATTTAAATATTAAATTACTAAACTTTCAGTTTTACAGTAATGATAGTATTCTTGGAAATTATTTCACAGTATAACATTTAACTAACATTAAAGAAAAATATAAGTATTAATTATATAATATTTTAGTTTTTTGTGCTAATTTTAATAAATTAAACACAATTTCCCTCTAAATTGCTTATACATTTATGTAAATATAATATGATTTATTTTAATATTTTTTAATGCGTAAAAATTTTTTTTTAAAGAAAATCAAGAGCTAGATTTTATTCATTGCTGTTACAATAACATATATATCTCTAATAGTTAAAAATTAAGATTAAATAGTTTTAAAAGTATTAAATCATTTTCATATAACTATTCAAATGTAATTTATATAATTTATCATTTCTTTTTTGACAGGTTCTTCGGAGGTTTTTTTTTCCCTTCTATATAAATGACTGTGTAAGAGTTAATCATGCGCTGCAGGCATGAAGTACCTTTTTCTGGTTAACGCTGTGATTTGTTTTGGTCGTTTGGAAAATTAACGGACCGGCTGTCACGCTCAACTTGACCGGGAAGAAGATAAAACTCTTCTGGAAGTATCATAACATCGTTTAGTCTTTTCGTCAGTCACGGCAAATTGAAAATGAGCAGATTATAATGGGCGGTGTCAAGTGTTAAGAGCGTGATAAAATGCCACCCTGATTATTCCAACCAAGTCATTTGCAGTCGGGCTGAATTTGTCAAGCTAAGCGGAAGTATAATGAGCCAAACCAAAACAACATTGCATGTCTGAAAGCGACACTAGCGGCCCTTTTTTTTTTTGAGTCCGTTTGGCCGCCCGGGAATGTCCGGAAGCTCACGCACATGCTGGTTTGCACGTCCAGCTTCATGTGTGGGAATTATTAACGGACAAATAAACAGAGAATTAACACTGCGAACGGGAGTGAAACACAGCCTCGCGGGAACAATAGCAGCCTTTGTTTGCGTTCGCTGGGGTCTTGGGGGGCTTTAAAAAGGTGGCTGTTTCACTGGCCTTTTGATTCCTTTGTTTCCACGTCGGAGTGCTGCAGTTGTGGAAGCTTGATGGGATCTCGGTTTTCCAGGAATTTTGTTTTGAAGTGACGTCATTGGCTTGTTTTTCTCGTCCGGCCACCTTTCGCCTTTGTGGGAGGCAGTCATGCGGCAGTAAGTCCCGTTTCGTAACGGGGCGCCCCATCCTTCCCTCCCTGTTATTTTCCTAAAGGAGAAGACAAAGCAGCATGTGAATGTCTTTCAAGGGGGTTCAAATGTAAAAAAAAAAACATAAGTTTGCGGCGTCGGTGTACGTTCAAAATGAATCCGCGTGGCGTGGATCTCCTAAACTAGAAAGGAAGTAAAAGAGGCGGTTTATGTGCTTAAAAAAAGAGAAAATGCTCATTTGTGAATGAACTGCTGAGCATTTCTGTGCATTGTTTGGGGGTTTTGATTAATTCATGAAATGCGTGATGCTGTGAAGTGTTTCTTTTTTTTCATGGCAGTTTAAATATGATCAGTTAAATTGTAAATTGCCCCCCATATACTCTTGAATAGGGTTTGAACTATTGACCATTGCTCTTTAACAAACACCAGAGCACGTTGATGTTTGATTCAGTTAGTAGTTTGCTCTTACACTTTAGTTTTCTCCAAAAATAGATTTAATTCTACCCCATTTCTAAATGATTCGTAAACGACTCGTGTGAAGCAGTCCGAAGAATCAATCTTTCCGATTCCGGCTATGTGTTGATATGGTCGTTCTGAAATGTCTGAATAAAGTCTGTCATCAAAGTATTTCTGTATAACTATCTTGCATAAATACGTTCCCGATTAATTGCGATTAATCATTTGATGGCACTAATGACAATTATTATATTAAGTGGCTTCTTCTAGTTTTTATTTTTGTGATATTTAGTGCCAATTTAACTAGAAAGTAAAAAAGAAAATTATCTTTGACTCGTTGAATGGGACCGCCAACGGTGCTTTATTCGCAAATGTTTAATGCAATTGCCCTCGCACCTCCTGTGACGTTTCAGCAAGATTCGAGTGCGATTACATAGCGTTACTCTCATTTTGTTAAAAAGTGATCAAATTAAGTATAACAGAATTATACATGCGCTCTGCGCCGCAGGGATTCATTGCGTTCCCGTTCCACGATTAGATCTTTCCACAGCATCTTTCAAAAGGCCTCGTCTCCAGAGTCGTGTCTTCATACGGGACGCGTGCGGAGGGCGCGCACTTCAAAACCAGCGCAACTATCCGTGGTGTTTAGTTGAGTCTCAGCGGGATTGTGCCCTCACTGACCCTTTCCATTCAGAAGCTCTGCTGCATTGCAGAACACAATCCCTTCCAGCGCGTTTGGGCTCGTTCCAAACACAACAATGACGACTGCACAGGTGACATGAGACTTTAGCAGGCAGGGAACAATATGTTTGTCCCCGAGGCAATCACAATTTCCAGAAGCGTTGGCAGCTGTTGATATAAAGCAATGGTTATTGGCGTCGGCCTTGATTTAAACATGAATCTCTCGTTCGTTTAGGTTGAACTGCACGCCGTGTACCGGTCGGTGTCCCAAACTGTGTACCGGGGTAAAGACGGTGGACTCGGTCACCGCCGCTCAAGCTCTGCGAGGCTGTACGGTGCTCAACGGCAGTCTGACCATCAAGATCAGCAAAGGAAGTGAGTGTTGTGCTTTTAAAAAAACAAGCGTATTGATTGTATTTGCTTGCATCTTGTCTTTTTTTGTTTTGGTATTATTTTAAAGATTAAT
>JAUMHP010000079.1:2891945-2904687 GCA_032361065.1 Enteromius trimaculatus | reverse complement strand
TGAAAAGAGTTGTTTAATATCTCAAGGCACTGTACCACTGGTTCCTCGGTTGGGATTGGGGTTACCAAAATTGGTCCTGGAGAGCCAGTGTCCTGTGAAGTTTACTCGCCTCAAAACACCTGCCTGGAAGTTTCAGGCATACCTAGTAAGACCTTGATTAGCAGGTTTGGGTGTGTTGGATTAGGGTTGAAGCTAAACTCTTCAGGAGACCGTCCCTCCAGGACAGAGTCTGATGACCCCCGGTGTACTGTACTGGATAGACATGTTTGCTCGATTGCTATGTGGCCCTTGCATCAAACAAGAAGTTCACTGCATCCTCTTTCAGTCAATGAATGACACTAGCATGAGACAGACCTAAGCTTCACATTATTAGTCATGTGACCTTTTTGTTGTGATAAATCAGCTGTCTTTGGGTTTTTTTGCATTCAGAGGAATTTCTTGACTGAAAGCAACGAGTGCAGCAGTGAGGAGGACCTTTTAGACCTCTGCTCTTCTCTGAGAGATTCAGAATATTTCAGAGACCTGCAACTCGGATCCGCTGAACCGTCCGACACACGACTTCCAGTTTTAACTGCAACCATTTCTGCCCCTTCGGTAACTCCTGCGTTCACACCAGGAAGTGGATCTAGGCAGAATTCCACAGAGTTCAACGCCCATCAACTTTTTCAGACAGACGACACTGGAGGGCAAGCCATGGATCGGTTGGTTGCCATCAGAAACTCAGAACCGAAAGAGTTCCAGGATTATCCGGAATCCGACCAAGATGATGATTCAGACACGGACAACTTTCCTACATTGGTTAGATCCATGTCCACGTCACGTAGACACAGCTGGGAAGTGCCAGTGTCACCGATTGACCTGGGGAGAAGGTAAGACTTTTATTTTTTTTTTATGATCCCAAAACTAACTGTTATAAAGTCTTTGACGAATGCATTAGTTCTGGTAATAGAGTCACACTGATGTATGTGTGTATGTAAACATTTTATGGTTATGTTGTGTAGGTTCAGTCTAGACACTAACGGCATTGACAGTGATGGGGAAAGAGAGGTCCACTGTTTGGCCAAAAGTCCCCATTTACCATCTTCCTCCTTCTCCGAAAGCTCAGTGGAAGAAACCACCAGCGCTGTGGAAAGTGAAAGTTCCCAAACACCAGTAATCGCCCTTATTGAAATCTCTGTCTTAGTATAACCAGACCGAGACTTTCAGATAGCTCTATAAACCATACTCCTGCTCCCGGAGGGCTGCCATCCTGCAGAGTTAAACTCCAACCCTAATTAAACAAACTTGAATCAGCAAATGTTCCAGATTTATGAAAATACAGGTTCTGCAATCTTTTTGGATTTCTACAGTTGGTTATATAGTTCTTTTATAGATGAAACAAGTTTATTTTCAGGTTCATGTGCTTTTCAAGTTACTTGGAAAAAAACAGACACGTGTGTTGGAGTGGAATTCTAGCCACAAGGTAGCCCTCAAGGAGCAGGGTTGGCTTTCTATGGCGTAACTCTTATTGATAACATTTTCCCATGATTTGGTTTTAACAACAGAAGCCAACCACACCAGAAAAGACGGTGTATTCCAGATCTGAGATTCTTGCAACTGAGGAAAAATCCCAAGCTGAGAGAGTCTCTCGCATTTTGGAGACTTCTAAGCAGGCTGCCAGAGAGGCTGGAGGTTAGTGAAATGATTCTCCAATTAGGCAGAAAACTCCAGTCAGGTTCTCATGGCCTCTAGCTCTAAAGCAATCAGACAAATCCAATGCTAATTCTGTCAGGAGGAATTCTTGGATCGAAAGCTGCACAACACACATTTTACCATTTAAAGTTTGTAGTTCTATAACAAACTATGTTCTAGTACTTTCAAAAACCCAGAAACTGAACTTTTTGAACATCCACGGAACTATATAATAACTTTATAGTTCTATATAGAACCCTTTACAGCCATATATCGGTTTTACTTAAAACTCATCCTAAAGTGCTGTAAAGAACAGCAGAATAGATGTAATCCTGATGTGTGTTGCTTTGAAATTCTAGAAGAGCAGGAGTTGGAAGAAGGGCTGCAGTCAGTGGAAGGACGGAGTCATGTGTAAGTTTTCACATCTTTGCTTTGTTGAAGAGCACCGCAGCAAGGTTATTTTAAGTCAGTGAAGTTACATAATTCTGAAGGATTACTGAAGGACCTTGGAATCTTTCAAGATGATCAAGAAGCTTCCACAGTGGCTTCCTGGAATGCATTTAGCATATAGCCGGATTAGCGAGACCAGTAACTGTATAAATAGCTGGTTTGGGGGCCTGTCTTATTTGCATAAAACTATTCGTCTTCAAAATACATAAAAGCCAATTAAACACAGACAAACATAGATTTCAGTCTTACTGATGTATTTCTTGTTGAAAGGTGGGACATATTGAAAGAATTTGCAGCTCAGCTAGTATCGGGGGAGGGGCATTCTCATGCTAGAAAGCCATTAGATTGAACACATATGTAGTTCAGGATGATGTCATTACGATTTTGGGTCTATCTTTTTTTAAAGGTACCCAGTGATCAACTTTTATAGCTTGCTAGCCAATTGCTTAGCCTAAAAGCTAATAGACAGAAAAGTACAAACATATGAACTATGAGCTTTTTGTCTGTTAAACGTGCACTGTAAAAAATTACTGTAAAAAAACTGTAACCGCTACCGCAAAAACTTGTTAAATGGTTAATGGTAAATTCCTGTACAATTTACAGGGGAAATCCGCAAACTGACATCCCAATGCTCCTTGGATTGCATTTCAAATTTTGTTTGAATTTGATATTTTCTTTAATATGTAATGTTGTAAATTAATGTTTACTGTATATTTCAGTTTAATGAAATGGTGTTTAGTGTTTGTGTGAATGACACGGAGTACCTTCTACATATGTTTATATTTCAAAGGTACAAAACAGATTTCAGAACTTTAATAGGTTGGTATATTAACATTGCATCAGTCGATGAAATTACAGTATTTAACTGTAAATTTAACTTAAAACCTAAAATATACCTGTTTTTTTTACTGTCGAATTCTGGCAGCCACACCTGCAGTTTTTCTTACCGTAAAGTGTGGGTGATTTGATTGCATCCCACCATGGATGTGCGAGCTAGGCAGTAGATTTTGTACTGATGGTTTTATTTGGACAGCGGCCCACCATGTGCCCTGCCGCTGCCACACATACTTAGCCTCAGTGTCTTGTTTGTCTCAGGCTGATGGTACAGAAAGTTCTGCAGGAGCTTAAGCAGTATCATGGGTAAGTAAACAGTGTGAAGGAGCCTGTCGTGCCCTCCTACAGACTAACAAAGCGGCCCACGTTTGGTTTTGCATGCCCGAAAAAGAATAGCAATGTTTCTCACTTGGCTGTCTTGATGTTGTGTACGTTTGTGCGTATATTTATGCTGCATTTTATCTTCTGTGTTTACCACTGTATTTTTAAACCTGGTGGGGCTTTTCCTGGTTAGGACGTCCTTGTTTTATCTCAAAACCTGCATGAGAAACCAGAGCGTGCTTTTAACAAGGTCATGAAATGTCTGCACAGTAACTGATGCTTCTAACAGCAGACTAGCGAGAGGGTATGTTCGGAATAGAAAACTAGAGTGCATACTTCCTTTTGTTCACTAAAAAGTAGTGCACTACATTGTACACTAGAAAGACAAAAAATTAAAAAAAATTCTGGCTGATGCAAAATTTGTATACTGCAAAAATAGTATGGTATTTTTCTGTTCCAGACATAAAAATGGATACTAGCATTATACGTGTCACATCAGCTCAACGCGTTGCATGTACTTTTGAAATATTTTTTGTTGAATGTTTTTGGAATTATTATTCCATAAAAATGTTTGTTAGCCTTATCGAATAGATCAAGTATGCACTAAATAGGTAAAAATGCACTGTAGAATCAATTGGTAGTATGAAAGGTTGACAGTTCGGCAAAGTTATTCAGATACTGCATACTGTAAAAACACTTAGGCTAAAATGGTAGTTTGCAATTCCGAACATATCCAGCACGATTTTTGTAGTAAGCATGCATAAGTTGCCAGTTATTCTGAATTTATTCCAGTCTGATCGTGATTATCTTGGATTTTCCGCAGAGCTAAACACAGAGGTTCAAGCACAGAACGAAAGGAGTTGTCAGGGAATTTCACGTGGTACGAGTTTCTCACCTTTGAGTAAGTCGTTGACCTTTTTTATGCTGTTCTTTATGTAATAATCACTTGGATATGCTCTCGTTCTTTTGATTTTTAAATTGGTTCGATGTCGGGTTTTGTAGAAATGATGAGGAAGGGGACGAAATACCGGAGCGTCCGGAAAAAGGCACCAAAGTCAAGCGGACTCTGAGCTCACTGAGGAACCGCATGACCGGATCCTTCAACAAAGACAAAGTAATCACACACACACACACACACACACACTGTCATCGCTCATGCTCGCTTGGACTGTGAGAAAAAAATGTATGTCCCTTTCTGCTGAACTTTGCAGCAACTTCTGCGACTCTTAAACTTCCTCCTTTTCTTGAGTGTAGAGAGACACAACACTCGCTCATGCAGACTACTGAGGAAGTTCTGACCTGCACTTTGAACTAGACAGTGTGCCAATTGTATGCTGTCTTTTGAAAAATAAAACACACAATAAGTTAATTCATCAAATTGTTTTGTAAAACACTGCAGGTGATACTGACATATCTAATTATTTTGGATATATAGCTGTTAAATTGTGAAATGTTAAGAGTTAGATGTTAGAGTTTTTGTCCATTTTTAGGACTTAAAATGAGGAAATCACAGAAATATGCAGGTTATGTTTATATGCTTTTCCTATTAGTAATTGAAGTAAACGTAAGATGATAAATGATAAAACAAAATTCTATATATTCTATCTATTTAGGATTGATTGATTTATAAGTATTTTCTTTAGTCATGGCAATGAGAATTTGATGGAAATAAATGAAAATAATAATAAAAACAAACAGTATCTGTAGATTTTATATATATTTTGTATATTTGTTTATTTTTTTGGTGATGTCAAATGATAAATCATGATTTATCTTATATTACAAATATGTTTTATATATGTATATATATACACACACACACACATATGTATACAGTATATATATATATATTTGTTTTTTTTAATGTACATATATATATATACATATAATTATGACATATTTTTCTTACAAATATACATGCATGAGTTCACACACACACACACACTTATTATGTGAAAAAAAAATTCTGGTTGATTAAATGTTTGACACCACTATTTTTTTGTTTAGTTTTTTTGAATTATAGTATTGATAATTTCTTGGAACTGTCATGAAAATAACAATAAGGAAAACCCTAAAATGACATCCCTAAATTTATCCAGTCGCAATTTATATTTAATAAAATATTTTTATTTGTTCATTTTTGTGGATAAAATCTAATACTATACAGAATTACAAATATCTCCAAAATTATATAGAATTTTATTTATTTACTCATTCGGTGATTGAACTTAACTTTTAGGTGAATACGACCTGGTCATGTTTTGTGAAATAGTTTTTTTTGCTAACCACAAGGTAACGCTACACATCTCTCTCCTCTGTTTTCAGGGTAAGACCCGAGACAAAGAGCAGCAGAAAGAGAAAAGCAGAGAGCGAGAGAAAGAGAAGGAGTTGCGCGAGCGTCAGAAAGTTCGGCGGCGCAGTGTGAGCGGCCACCAGCTCGTGCCTGGCTCGTTCTCCACCTGGGCCACATGTTCACTGTGCAGCAAGACCCTGCAGAGGAAGCATGGCCTGCAGTGTTTGAGTGAGTAACACAGCACCAGCTTGCACCTGCTTCCACCACAGCGCATGTCATAGTCGACCCCAGGCTCCGTTCACAGGGCTCTCACGGCTTCCTCTACATCATGAGCTGCGATAAACAATCTGCGCTTGACCCACTGACTCAAACTGTCACGTGACGCCTCGGCTGTTTTGCAACCTGCTTTGTGCTGCGGGTCTGAACCAGGTTCATTTTATCAGGTTTCTAGTGACTGAGGGAGTTTATGAGAGCACGTACTTAAAGGGACAGTTCACCCAAAATTCAGATGTTCAGTTATTATTTCGTATGTTTATATTTCTAATTAGTGCTGTACATTTATTTATAAATAATAGAAAATAGAAGAATACGAATATATATACATGTAAATATTTTCTAAATATACCATGTATATGTGTGTATTTATAAATACAAAAACACACACACACACGTACATACATGTACATATAAATACATATTCTAAGCTCAAGCCTCAAAAATGAGAATTAAAGTGTAGTAATCGTAGTCTAAATGACTATATTACAAGTTTTTTGAAGCCATGTGTCATGTGTTTCATGCTCGGGTGATCTGTCCCTTTAAGAATCGTATTGGTAATTCAACACTACATCATTGTTAACCATTAGTGTCACTTCAAGTGTAGTCACAAGTTGTTTCAGTAAGTCCCCGCAGATGTTTGTTTGGAAACCGTGAGTTCATTCGTTGACTCTTTATTTCCTTGTTTTAGGAAAGCGTTGTTTTATTTTCAGCGCTTCGTCAGGGGCGGCTGGGCGAGACTTTACAGAAAAGGAGAAACAAAAGTGTCTGCAATTCAATCAGTTACTTTGAGGCTCTTAATGCAGTGGGAAATCCCCTCGTGTTCTGCTCTTTCAAATAAGAATAAATATGCAAAATTGAGTTTAAAAATGAGATTTTTATATCTGCATTAATTATTTCCAACTTAAGTTTTAGATTTTATATTAATTATAGATTTTACGTACGTATATATTGATATTGTTATGTGTGGGATCTCTCGGACAGTGTGCGTGTCTCGAGGGTGACTCATGTGTTTATTCAGAGTGACAAAAGCACACTCCTCATGTCCAAGCTGTAAATTTAAAGCCGGCGACTGGGAAATATTTTATATGGTTCTTTGCATGACATTGCTTATTAAACAAGTCACACTGATGTATTTCCTCAGACTTCAGGCTTCTCTCTTTCACATCGTCCTGATGGTTCACCAGCTCAGGTTTATTACAGGAGACATGAAGTAATCACTAGTTTGACGATGAAACATAACACTAGATCACTAATGCGCCATCATATGCCATCAGCTGACTTCTGATAGATGTTGTAACAGGGGAAATGTAGCGGCTACATGTATGTTTTGCATTTGGTATTTATACTATACCAAAAAATCCTGAGAATTAGAAGTAAATCCTAAAAATCATACAAGGATCAATATTCATTTAGATATTCGTTCATTTATTTGTTTGGTTACACTTAAACAAAAACCCTCTATTTATTTATTTTCATATTTTAGTGATCTATATAGCTAGTTATATAGTCATATTTTATATGTGTGTTTTGTATTATTATTTATATAGTCCCTACATACATGTTAGGATCACTTTTTTTCACAGCAAAAAATGTCTTTGTGCATTTTTCTTCTCATATTTTTTCCATATTTTTTCCTTTTTAAAGAGTTAAAAAATAATTATGCATTGGTGAATTGATACAAAGATGAATGGGTGGTTGGCTGAATATTTTTGAACTATATATATATATATATAAAGTTGCTTTTAAAAATCTTATTCCGCCATTAATGGAAATATGTGAAAATATATGTGCATGTTAAATTTATATATTTTAAAAAGTTAATCCCAAACCCCCCTGAATGGATCACATTTATTTATTTATTAACTTATTTGTTTTTTTATTTGTTTGTTTGGTTACCCACAAAAAAAAACAATTCCTTTGTTTATATTTTCCCTTTTTTATTTTATTTTATTTTATTTTTACAGTTAGCGCTTTGTGAATTATAAAAGTTCATATATTAAAATACATGAAGATATATAGAACATTAAAATTATGAAATATATTTTTAAGTGTACTTATATATCCTATTATAAATTACAATTTCTTTTCTTATTTGTTGACAGCGTAAACACATTTAAATAATCCAATTCCCTTCCAAAATCGCGCCTGTCGCTTTAAATGTGGGACTCAGCCTGTGGAATGCGCCTCATGTCCCACAATCCCGCGCGGCGCAGAGCTGGGACAGTCAAACCACATCCAGCAGTTGCGATTGGCGCTGCTTTTTTTTAGGTTGCCAGGTGATGTGCTGTGTGTTTTTGCGCGGCTGTCATAGAAACCTGGGTGATGTTTGAGGCGACGGTCTCGTAACGTGCGTCAGCTGCGTCATAAGCGGTGAGTTTTGTTCAGAGCAACAGGTGTTTGCTAACAGAGCTAATAAACACCGAGCCGCTAAAACACATTCAAACTCTCTACTAACGGCTGCTTTTCCACGTCGCGTAGGTAAATGTTCAGCTACAGGTGGCTCTTTTGAACTTTTTAACTGACAGCTGCGTTCAAATAACTGAAGGTTGCTGGCTCAGAGGTCAGCTGGCCGTTGTGTTGAGTTTCATTGGCTAGTCAACCAGGTCAGTGTTATGCAGGAACTTCAATCACACTCACAGACGTCTTGTTTGTCGTACCCGTGTTGATTTATTCACCATAGTCGTTCGTTTATTCTCCATTTAGTTAATTGCGGTACGTTGAGATGATGAAATATTTAATATGGAGATCTTACATCGCTAATCAACAATGATGTCAAGGCGCTACTTGTTGCTAGGGCGTTCTGGCTGGTTGCTAAGGTGTTCTGAGTGTTTTATTGTCCACCAGACATTTATTGTCCACTGTTAAGTAAGTAGTTGGTTTCAACTTAAAATTCAGGAAATAAAAGCACATGTAGTAGAAGTGAATAATAATAGTGATGAAATATGAATCTAACTTAGTAACCATAGTCTTTGTTTAATTATATTTTGGTTATAATTTAACAAAGTGGTTATTAAAAATGCTTATTTTACAGTTCATGAACTCTTTTGTTATTACCTATTAGCAGTGTTTAGTAATAAAAGAATTACATTGCATCTGTTCGTTTTTATAGTATAATAATTGTTATTTAAAAAAAAAAACTATTATACAATAAAATAATTAGTTCTAGGTTGCTGCACAAAAATACATTTAAATATACATTTATTAATTTTTAAAAATGTTTTTAAATGTGTTTATATATTAATATGTAATACTGCATTATACTTATCGTAACACTTTCACTATTATTTTATTAAGTTATATTATATATTAATATAGTTATAATTACATTATGTTAAGTATAATATCTAATTATTGTATTAAGCTTGCATTGTTCTGAAAATTGTTATTTTGTGATACAGAAGCTATCTTTCATTGCTCCTGACGGTGTCATTCCTCTGGTTTTGTTGGTATCTCTGAGCACTTGTCTTGTTTACGGAGGAATGGCGGAGTTTGGATGATGGAGCTGTTTTGAGCTGGACGGTCACATGCTGTTAATTGCGTTTGTCCAGATTCTCCTCCTCCGCATGCCTGAGCGCGGTCAGGTGCACGTCCCGTCTGAGATAAATCACACTCCGTGTTCGGCCCACGTTCACATTCCAGCGGCCGCATCATGTGATGTGATAACAGGATTATGAATGATCCTCTTCCAGTTTGATTTTTCTAGTTCCTGTTCCGTTTTCAGCCGTATTTGACGTTCCAGAAAATCACTCGACGTTTGTTCGATCTTGACGCTGAGCTGAATATGCTTTGAATAGAGCCTTTCTCTGGACTTCCTTAATGTTGGTCACAGGCAGAAGTGTTTTATTTCCGTTTTATTACTAACTAAGAATTATAGGGGTTTGCTGAATCGCTCGATTGAAATGTGATCTGCTAGTTTCATTTGTAGTACGTTGTTTATCATTTTCAAAAAACTTAAAAAAAAAGAGTATTATTTAATTATTAAACACAAATATATATGTATATATGTTTAATTCTTAACATAATGATTATTAAAGAATACAACAACATTTCATGGATTATATTTGTGTGTAAAACCTGATATGGTGAATAGTTGTTGTTATTTTAACTTCTGTTTTATTTATATTAATTTGTATGCATATTATTCCAAAATAATAACATTATAACAAAATATAATGCATTATTAATATGCCAGTCTAATAACATTATTATTTGATCCTTATATAATTGAGGCCATAATAATATCTGATTACTGATATAGAGATTAGCCTATTACTGGAACATTTTTGTGTCTGATAACTGTTAGATTTAATTCTTTTTTTACTTCTGTTTTAATTTTTAATAGTGTTATGCATTATGAATATTCTAATATAGAAATTCTACTTTAATTTTTTTAAATATATATATTTAGAATATATCTGATAACTGATATTGAGAATTGTTTTTTTACCTGCCTTTTATTTGTGTTAATTTCTGTACAATACTAATATTCTAATACAATAACTCTAATATAACCATATTATATTATATAATTTAATTAATTACATATTTATGTCTGATAAATGATGTGGATTAATACAAGTTAAGTTTCTTTTTTTATTTTTTGTATGTTTATTTATTATTTATTTATATTTTTGACTCAATAACTAAGTGATATTTATGATGGTAATACAAAAGATGATGATGATAATAATTATTTAATTATTAGTAGCAACTCATGAACTATTAAATATTAATATTTGAATATACCATTTAAAAAGTAGTATTAATTATAATAATAATAATTATTATTATACATAATTATTATTAAGTTCATTGAGTTGTTTTGAGCCTTTTAATTACAAATGTATCTCCACGTTCTTACAAGAGTATGCATGATATTTCTTGTTTATGGTTATACATGTTATTTGGTTGTTATCCACGCAATATGCTATGAATAAATGCTGGCAGTTAACATAAACTCTATGGACATGTTGACTTTTTAAAGCATTATATTGAATAAACAAATGATATATGTCCTAGTGAACAGGATAATGAAAGTACATTTAACTGTATACGTCTACTGGAAAATAGTGCACTGTTGGTTTTATGTTCATATTATTCCATGATTCCATGGAATAAAGTGTCTAGATTGGAAATCATGAAGTGTGTCAGATGTCACTGTTTTTCTGCTCTCCTGTGAGGTCCTGTGAAGCGGCAGGCATTGATCAGAGACTCAGTCTGCTGTGTGTCTATTTAGGTTTGTGGCTAAATGGACGGAATCGGTCACTTTGTGGGGTGAAAAGTGGAAAAAGGCCCGCAGGGATGCAGCAGAGGTCTTTTGAATGGATAATAAGCTCTTCTGAAAGCTCTTAACCCCCGATTAAACCTGCACAGAGAGTAGCTTTTCAGATTTTCTGCTGCAACGTTATGAAGAATATATCCGATTATGCTCTTACATACAACTATCTCCCAGATTTATTAGTGCATTTCGACTTTTACTACTTTGATATTCTTTTACAATCAAGCAGTATTGTGAAACACAACTGTCCCGTACTATTACGACATCCGCCCCTGTTCTTCAAGTCCTCCCCTTCACATGGAAATGCAGTTT
Source organism: Enteromius trimaculatus (assembly GCA_032361065.1). Lineage (NCBI taxonomy): Eukaryota > Metazoa > Chordata > Actinopteri > Cypriniformes > Cyprinidae > Enteromius > Enteromius trimaculatus. The sequence continues at coordinate 2,893,252 of JAUMHP010000079.1, read as the reverse complement.
ACGGGACAGTCTGATAAACTGGCTTTGATAAGGGAAGCACTAACCTGTCCCTCTCTGTGATCTGTGTTTGGATATAAGACTGCGCCGTCAACGTCCACAAGAGCTGCAAGAACCTGCTGCCCGAGTGTAGCAGCAAAAACAAGGTGAGATGCGGTCCCTTTTACACTTCTATTGAACAGGCTTCGCTCCGTTTGTTTGAATCAGACGAGTTACGAATACGTTTGTCTTCGTTCAAAGGAGTGGCGGGGAGCGGTTTGTTGTAAATGATAAACTGGTCACTGTGTTAGTAAAAATGTGTTGGCTTGTTTTTTGCAGAATAGAGACTCGGCGCAGAAGGCTTCAAACGCTGCAGCTCAGTCGCATAGCCAAGGTAAGTCATTTAGCCACTTATTTGTTTTGATGTTCATTGATTAGACGACCAAATCAGTGTACGATGACATGTTGATGCCAAAGACTTCATGAAACAATAAAGTAGTCAATGTTTGTATGTGATACAGAAGGAAGTTAACTCCTGTTGAAAAACTCTACAAGGTTAAGTAGTTTGTTTAATGGGGCTTTCATTTATTTTAGAGGACCCTGTGTTTCAGATCATGTTATCTGAATTGTTTTCTCAGCCGTTGCAACACATTATTTACACTAAATAATATCATTAATAAATCTAGAAGACTTGGTAATAAATGATTTTAATAAATGAATGAATTTGATCAAGTACTATGTATATTTAAGATTTATTTATGCTGTAAAAATGTCAGGCATCAGGATTGGGAGTCAAATGAATTGCTGAATTTTTTCAAAATAGTGAATTGGTAAATGGTCTTTTACTTTGTGAATTGTTTTTTGCATCTGTAGATCGTTTTTGAGTCAGTGAATCGTTTTTTTGAGCGAGTGAATTGTTTTTGAGCGAGTGAATTGTTTTTGAGCGAGTGAATTGTTTTTGAGCGAGTGAATTGTTTTTGAGCGAGTGAATCGTTTTTGAGCGAGTGAATCGTTTTTGAGTCAGTGAATCGTTTTTTGAGCGAGTGAATCTTTTGGCTCGTTTGAAGTATTTACCTGGAACAAATCAATTTAGTACATTGACTTTCCCAAATGTTTTGTTTGTGAGAGAGTGGACATGTGTGCGACACGCTTGACACGCAAATATTACAAATGCACTTTCTGTTATCAAATCTGAGCTTGGCTTTTTGCAAATCATATCGATACTCAATTTAAGAAGTAGTTTGCATATGTAATTTAATAAAAATGCACAAAATAAATTTGTATAACTGTTTAACACATAATACATGTATGTGCACTGTGTATATCTATAG
>JAUMHP010000079.1:2874742-2891143 GCA_032361065.1 Enteromius trimaculatus | reverse complement strand
TAATTTATATATTTTTAATTAAAGATTAAAATAAAAAAATATTTTAATAAATATTTTATATTTATATAAATATAATTTTTGTTTGCATAATAAATGTATGTGTACTGTGTATATCTATAAAAAGTATGTATGTGTGTATGTGTATATATATATAAATAAAATTAATATTTTTATTAATAATTATAATTATTTAAAAAAATCAATATTTCAAAAATATATAGGCTAGTGTGTATATTTATTTAAATAAAAACAGTGCACACATGTATTACGCAAACAAACACTTTTCAAAAGCACTAATCGTGAAATCGAACGAAATCAAAGTTTTGACGTTCACACCCCTACTGTCATTATTTACTCAACTTCATGTTGTTCTGAACCCGTAAGATCTTCGTTCTTCTTCAGAACACAAATGAAGATATTTGTTTTTCCCTGAACATAAACAACGCATTCACGCATTCATCATGCTACTCCCCAAAATGTACGAACGCTGTAATAATTATTGAATTATTTAGATTTTTGTTTTCTTTCCACACAAAAAGTATTCTCGTAGCTTCTTAAAATGAAGCTTGACCCACTGATGTCACACTGACTGTTTTAATGATATCCTTACTACCTTTCTGGTCCGCAGTAGTTCCTTTGCTGTCAATAGAAGGTCTCGAATTTCCTCAAAAACATCTTCATTTGTGTTGAGAAGATGAACGAAGCTCTTGCGGCTTTGAAACGACACGAGAGCGAGTCATTTTTGACTGAACGTTTCCCTTTAACAATAACAGCACTGGCATACATACTGTGTTACAAAATACAATAACGTACTTGAAGTGAGAAGCGACTGGTTATGATCTCATAAACAACAGTTTCTTCTGTTTTTCTTCTGCTAACCTGCTGTTCGGTCCAGTCTCGCAGCAGCACGAGGAGCTTGTTTTGTTTAACGGACGCTGGGCGGCAGATGCTGATCGGAGTCCCCTGATACCAAATTAAGGCCGTTTGGCTGTTGTTCTCGTTTTCACCAGCACTCAGAGAAGCGCGTTAATGACGCTTCTCCAATTAATTACCGCACAAATCTGATCAAGATTTACTGCTCGTGCTGAGGATTGAACACAATCGACAGCTGCACAGCTCAATGTTGTGTTTAGCAGGGGTAGTAGAGTAGCTTTTCAAGTAAGCCGACGATGGCTTCTTCGCTCCCGGTCGTTCTGATCATCTTGTTTTGTAAGATTGTGTCATGAAATAAACCGGATGATCCTCTGTCTTCAGAAGATTGTCTTCGGTGTGGTTTGCTAGTGTAGTGATTGACTCCTGAGCTCTGGACGTCTCGTTAAACATCTCCCGCTGTGATCGCGGCCGAGGTGGTAATTGCTTTAAGAAGCGCGGATGAAACCTGTAATGCTTCACTTCCCAGCGGAAAACATCTGGACATGTCCTGCTTCACCCAGAGCCTTCTGGAAGCACATCTTCTTATAAATGCAGTTATATATTGGTAATCTTTGCAGATGTCTGCGTTGTTTGTATTGCTGCTTTTTTTCTGATGTTCAATGAAAAAAAAAAAAAGGATTAATTTCCGATCTTTTATGGTTGTTTAGTAAATTTTAAAACTAGATGAGTTAATAAAAATTGTATTTAGTATTAAAAGTAATTAGAAATACACTATTAAATGTTTACTATTTAATCACTATTTAATTTATTTTGGAAAAATAAATAATAAAATAGATTTTTGCAATGCAATCTACATATGCATAGTGTAATAAAGTTGGACATAATTTTGGGGGGTTTTAATGGTTGGGTATTTGACACTTAAATGGCACATTAAAATAAAATATATATATATTTTATGGCAGTAATAATAATTATTATTATGTTGTTATGTTTTTTGTTTTAGGCAAAAAAGTACTTTTTTCAAATGTATTAATATAAAAATATGTAAATAATATTTTACGTTAAATATAAATATAATATTATTGTATAATATTATTATAATATTATTTATTCATATAAAATAAGATTCTAAATATATAAATATATATATATTTGTGCTGTCGAACAATTAATCGCATCCAAAATAAAAGGTTTTGTTTACATAATATATGCATGTGTGCTGTGTATATTTATTATGTGTATATATAAATACACTTGGAAATATGTACATGAATATATATTTAGGTATTTAAATTTTTACAAATATTTTTCCTTAATATATACATGCGTGTGTGTGTGTGTGTATATATATTTACGTAACACAGTCTTCTTAAATATATGCATACATATATTGAGTATTTATATAGACACAATAAATATACACAGTACACAAACAAAAACTATTTTTCTTATTGTTAGCTGTCAGGCTCTCTCTGGAGATGATCATGGATCTTGATGGTTTATCGCTCACACTAATCAGACGGTGAGACACAGACTCTTGTCTGTTGCATCAGAACCTCCTCCAGCTCAACAGGAAAGTGACGTGAGGGAGATGAGAGACGAGGAGGAAGGCACAAGCGTGATTTCTAGAAGCCACACTTCACTTTATAAACCCCCCCCCCGCCTTCTCTCCATCAGTGTTTTCTGCTATCCGGCTTAGAGCAGACATCATGGCACTAGCTTTACCCAGAGTCCGTGGCTCTCAGAGGAAGAGAGCTCGTGTCCCTGTCTCCTGGGGTTTGTCCCACAGACTCGGGGTTCGAGTCCTGCTCAATCGTGACTTACTCACCTGCCGTTTCCTTGGCTCGATGCCGCGCTCGTTTTTTAAGCAATGCTGCAGGACTGACCCGTCTCGTTTCCCCGCAGCTCTGAGGGACCCCTGCTCTGGCCTGACTCCTGTCGATGGCTCGTCCCGGACAACTCGCTGTGCTTCAGGTATGACCGTTCCACCCAAAGGACACAGCGCCCAACCTGCCGCCTCCAGCAACCCTACGGTCAGCCACAACAACAGCAGCGGGTGAGTCTGTGTGCCTAGGATTTACACAAGCTTACATGTTTTATATATAGAAATTTTTTTGTGCATGTGTAAATATGACAAAATACATAATTGTTACTTTGGGATGTACCATGTAATTTGGCTTATACTAATTGTCTATTTTTGATTTGTTACTGAGTTTGCCAATATCATAAGCTGTTGTTTTTTTTTCTTCTTTGTTTGTGTACATTACCTGTATAATAATATATTGTTGATATACTATTAAATATTTGGTTTATTGATATATATATATATTATTATTTATTTATTTATTGCTTGTTTCCATTATAATTTGTAATTTATATATATACGTGCACACATTTTTAAGAAATACTTTTTAAATATTTTCAAAATGAGAAATGTTGCCTTGGCAAGTAGATGAAATACATTTATATTTATTATTTTATTTTAGTTAATTTTATTTCAAGTAATAAAAATGTGTTTTCCTTTTTGTTTTTGTTTTTTTTACAACAATGCAAGAAAATAATTTTACATCATATTTTTACAATACTTTTTTTTTTACACGTTTTGTAAATTCTTAGAATTATTAAATTATATAATAATAAATAATAGCTAATAAAAAGGATAAAAAAATATACAAATGTAACATTTTATTTATAGACGTTAATAATTGTATTTATTCACTTTATTTTCATTACTCTTAAATGCACTAATTGTATTATAATTCAATTTAGCAGTTTTAAGATTAGTTTCTGTCTTTGCTTTAGTGTTATTATTACCGTAGGTCAAGATGCAGTTATGTAGAAGTGTGAGGCGCATGAATCAACACAAATGAAGAATTTTCTCTTAATTCTCCCTCGCAATGATTGCTCACGTTCTCGTGCAGCTCTATCACAGGAGAGATGGACGAGGTTGACGCATTCAGGATGAAGCGGCCCACTGACGACACCGTATCTCTCGCCTCCACCACACCCGAGTCTCTAATCGTCGAAGGTGAGGGCTTGTTTTTCAAAGCCGAAACATTGAGAACACCCAGGACGTACAATAGAGCATCCTGGGTAATTATGACGGAGGTTTTATAAAGCATTTAACAATACTTTGTACTGAGTTTTTATCGTTACTGTGCACAGATGCGTATTACACCACAGTACGAGGGGAACTGGAAACCATTGCACAAGATTTCGAGGTGGAGTCCTGGAGTCTGGCTGTAGATCAGAACTTTTTGAAGAAACATTCGAAGGAAATGATCAAGAGACAGGATGTTATATACGGTTAGTGTTGTTTAGCTACCCACAATGCTTCGGGAACTTTATTTATGTATTTATTTATTTTTTAATTAGGATTAACCCCTTGAGATGAACTTCAAACGAGTGTTTCCAGATTTTCTCTTATGTGTTTCCTGTCTCCTCCAGAGCTCATTCAGACAGAGATACACCATGTGCGGACGCTCAAGATCATGCTCCGCGTTTACGCCCGAGACCTGCGGGAGGCGCTACAGCTGGACGACAGGAAGCTGGACTGTCTGTTTCCCCGGCTGGACAGCCTGCTGGAGCTGCACAGCAACTTCCTGTCCCGCCTCCGGCAGCGTCGCACAGAATCCCTTCAGCCAGGCAGCGATCACAACTATGCCATCCATAAACTCTCAGATATCCTTATATCCCAGGTACATGCCCTACATCACGCTTCCTACAGCTCCTGGTTCCTGTTGTCACCCGTTTGCCCTGTGCTTCCTGCTTTACATTTCGTGTTTTCTGATTCTTGCTTCAAACATCCTGTTTATGCCCCACACTTCCTGCTGTTGGCATACTTCCTGCTTCACACTTCCCTACATTTCCCGTTCTCACACAATTTCCCTAATGCAGGAAACAGGAACACATCTGTCACATTTCCTGCTTCAAGAATCTTGTTGTTAGATTTCTTCCCTTACACTTCTTTGCTCACATTTCCTGCTGTCACACTTTTAACCCACAGCTCTTGCTTTTAAAACACTTCCTCCTTCACACTACTTTCCCTGTACTTCCTTTTTCAGACTTCAGACATCACCTCACTTTTTCCCGAGTTTACCTGATGTTGGAATGCCTCTTTGATTCAGATCACCTTCCCTACATTTCCTGCGTAACATTTCCTGACATACAATGTTTGCCTTTAACAGCCTGCTTCACGTTTCCTTTACACATCCTGTTGTTGCTTTCCTACATTTTCTGTTTCCCACATCATGTGGCCACACTTTTACCACATTCTTCTGTTGTTATACTTCCTGGTTCACACCTCCTGCCCTGTATTTCTTATGTTGTTTCCTCTTACTTTCACACTTCCTGCTTTTTTAGTTTTCTATTTTTTATCAGCTTCAAACATCCTATTGCCACATTTCTTGCTTCCTGTTTCCTGCTCCACGTTTCCTAGCCGTCACTTTCTGCTTCACATTTCCTGTTTCCTGATATTACATTATAATTGTATTCTATTATAAATATTGAGAAGGAAGTAGGGAACAGGAAGTTTTGTTTGTGTCTGGTTGTAGTTTTCCGGAGAGCTTGGCGAGCGAATGAAGGAAAGCTACGGGGATTTCTGCAGTCGGCACACTGAAGCAGTCAACTACTACAAAGAGCAGCTGCAGAGCAACAAGAAGTTCCAGAACCTCATGAGAGTATGTTGAGATTTTGTGGCTAACATATGCCAGGTTGTGCTCTGCGCTTTGAATCATGTTCTGCCCTCATTATCTTCTAGAAAATCAGTTGTCTGCCGATAGTGCGGCGGTTAGGCGTTCCAGAGTGCATCTTACTGGTGACGCAGCGAATCACCAAGTATCCTGTTCTTCTGGAGCGCATCCTGCACAACACAGAAGGTGGGTCGTTGCAGTCCAGCGAAACGATCCAGATGTTACGGATTTGCGAAGTGCTAAATGCTTTCTTCTCATTGTAGGCGAGACAGAGGAGCATGAAGGATTAGCACAGGCTCTCAATCTAATCAAAGACGTCATAGTTCAGGTGGACTCCCAGGTCAGTCTCTACGAGAAGGAATCGCGGCTCAGGGAGATCGCCTCCAAGGTGGAGCCCAAGTCCCTCGGGAAAATCAAAGATGGGCGCGTTTTCCGGAAGGAGGACCTTTCTCATGGGCGCCGCAAGCTCTTGTATGAGAGCACGGTCAACTGGAAAGCCGCGTCTGGTCGACTTAAAGGTATGAGAGCACCCCCCCCCCAACAGTTTTCCGAGAGAAGCGAAACATTTTTTATGAGTGTGAGGCTCCATATACATAAGTGTGTTTGGTGCACAGTTGAAATTAGTGATTCTTCTGTTGCAGATATTCTAGCTCTTCTTCTTACTGATGTTCTCGTCTTGTTGCAAGAAAAGGACCAGAGATATGTGTTCTCCACTGTGGTAAGTGTGAGAACTTTGTTTTCGGTTTATACAAGAAGAGAAACAGTTTATCTTAACACACTCGTGTGCGCTGTGTTTCTGCCAGGACAACAAGCCATCCGTTATTTCACTGCAGAAGTTGATTGTCCGTGAGGTGGCGCACGAGGAACGGGCCATGTTCCTCATTTGTGCCTCCTCCAACGAACCCGAGATGTACGAAATCCACACAGCCTCAAAAGAAGAGCGCAACACGTGGATCACTCACATCCGTCAGGCCGTGGAGAGGTCTGTGTCTGGCGGTTATCACACGTACTTCTGTCTGCGTTGCCTTTTTTTTTTTTATATGTTCCTGCTTTGTTTCTGTTCATCAGCTGTCCACATATAGAAGAAAGATTGTTTAGCGAGGAAGAGGAAGCCAGAGCCGCCCGGTTCAGAGAGTTTCAAGGTAAAATGCCAGCCACATTTGTTGTCATGTGTTTTTTTTTTTTTAATGAGGTTTAAAGGATCTTTTGTCACTAGAGGGCGCAATTGTGTTTTCATAATGAAACCCTTTTATCGAAAATAAGTATTTTAGGACAAATGCTTATTATTTTTAATATATATATATATATATATATATATATAACATACACAATATATACTATAATAAACTAAACTCAATATGATAGTTAATTTTACTATGTATAATTGTATTTTATAATTACCATATATTCATATATCATGTATAAATATATTCTCACACACTAAAAATTTGAGCACTAAATATAATATAAATATTAATTTAAAAATGTTTTTCTGAACTTTAATGTGTGTGTTCATATGTGTGTTATTTATAATATGTGCATGTATGTGTGTGTACAGTATTCAATATTTGAAGTGGATCAAAACCAAAAACATTACCCATTCTTGTCTTAGGACAACTTTGATGAAATATTATGATTCACTTCATGTTGACTACTGTATTTATGCTTGATGCAATTTAGTTATATTTCATAAGAAGTACTTTAAATAAATTAGATAAAAAAGAAAAGTTGCAAAAAATGTAAAAAAAAGAAAAAAAAGCATTTTTTTTAAAATTCTTTTCTTTTTGACAACATTCATCCAAAAAAATACTGTAATAAAATCACATTTTCCACAAAAATATAGCTTCTTGCATTATGTTTTGCTGTCACGTTTATAATTTTCTTTTGTGAACATTTCTAAATTACCTGCTATCAATGTTTTTGTCTCTTTAAAAATATTTTACTCTATTTATGACAATTAGAGATTTTTAGCTGAATTAAGCCAAATACAGTGTGGGAGCCTTTAGCCAAAATAAATCATTAAAAAACAGTATAATTTAGCCATCACTCTTCTCACGACGAAAAAAGCAGCTGAAGCAGGAATGGCATTAAACACCAACAAACAAACTCCATCCATGACTCTTTTCTGTAGACCGCCTGACGCTGAAGGACGCTCAGATTGTGCAGGGCCTCACAGAGAAGCTGCAGTTGTTTGCGGAGCTGGCTGGGTCTGTGGCAGGTTTAGAGGACGCCAGCTCTCGCTCCCGTCTGCTGCTGCGGGGCGACTCCTCGGACCTCCTGCAGGGGGAGCAGCTGCTCAAAGGAGCCATTACTGAAGGTAACAAGTCAGGTTGATGGCTCGATGATGCATCAGTTAGTTTGTGTTAATAGTCTTAAGCATTGGCGTCACAATGTAATCTTGCACCTGGCAGCGAACTGCATTATTAGAGAGTTAAAGGTAGATATTTAAGTATGTCTGTGTGTTTCTGTAGTGGAGAACCTGCAGAACCTCCTCACACCTGGAGCTCGAGAAGCATCTCCACAGACAGAGGGGAACCAGAGCCCGAGTTTGAGTTTGCTTCCACGCAGAGCGGACACCTTCGGCGGCTATGATAGCCTTCCTAGCATACTGCCTAAGAGTAAGAGTCAATACGTGTGACGAGATCCTGATTATACACGTCATGTTAACACAGTCTGCATGCGTATACATCCATTTTTTTGGTTAATTATCCACAACCTCCTGTGTTTCAGGGTATGGTTGGTTTGTGGTGTTCATGTGCAGGTCTGCTGTGCACCTCTCCGGTTTAAGTTGTGAATCAGATGTGTTTGTGTGTTAAACCAGACGGCAGCATTAAGAAGAAAGTTTCCGGAGCGGCCGGCAGAGCCAGGGACAGGAGTCAACGAGCCAGCTCTGATCCACAGCTCAAAGAGGTGTACGCATGTCAGGAGCGGGATGAGCTGGTGAGAGAACACACTCTCATGCAGGCCTTTGTCCCACAGATGACAGGAACATGCCCGTGTTTAGGAAACATAAAGAATGACATCAGATGTTTTGGACTTTTAGGAATTTCACTTTTGTCAGTTTTAAACTGTGACTGTCAGGCTCTGGTAATTGTGAAAATATAATAACAGTATCTGTAATATATAATAATATATTTATTTATAGTAATGTGTATACATTTATTTGTAATTAATAATTACACATGTAGTTACTTTATTCTAGTGTGTATTTTTAAAATCTAAAACAATATTGTTTACATAAGTTATATAGTAAGGTTTATAAACGCACACAAATATATCATATGTATTTATAATATAAAAATGTATATTGCATATTAATGTTTACATTTTACAAGTGTAATTACAGTAGAACAGATTATAATATTTCGTGTTATAACATTTGATCATTAGTTCATCACCATTTTTATTAATGTTGTCAGTTTAATGTGTTATGAGTAGAATGAAAAAATAAATAAACCAATAGAAATCAGGGTTTAATAAAAATATGAAAGTGAATAGAACGTTGTATTTTTTACACTCGTTCCCTGCCAGCGTTTTTGATCAATTTGACTAAAACTGTGGCCCCTAAAATATTTAGTTAAACATCTGAACATGCAATACTCTACTTACAAAATCTAGCTTCAAACACTCTTTTTTTGTCAATAATTGAATGTCAGTAAGCTTCATAAATTAAGTTTTCTACAACAACAAAAAAAAAGACCAAAAAAGCTGAGAAAATCACATATTCATCAAATACTACATCTGGATCCTTTTCAGTAATATTATGAAAGCAAAGATGCAGTAGATGGCTTCCATCAACACTCCCAAAGCTTCCTGGATTGACATGTCATGTAGTACCATTGGGCAGTTTTCATTTATATTCTGTTTATTGCTGACGATCGCATTATTTTCCGTGTGCTTTCCGCTTACATATGATATCACTCGTTTCTGCGTCTTTCTCAGTGTTTTCGATCGGGACGTTTTGCACTCATTCAGTTTCTTACTATAATATGTATAAATGAATATGTCTGTCTTCTCTCTCAGGACGAGGCGTCTTCACACAGCGTGCACAAAACGTGTTCCACCAGGACATTTCCAGAGTCCGAGGTAAGAGCGCACATTGGATTGGAATTGAGCAGATTATGCCTTTGTTTCCCACGAGATAAAAGGAGCATATGGTTTCTCACACCCCTCTCGATACATATTTGAGATGGTAACCTTTGCGTTCACCGCACCTAATCGGCAGTTAATGCAGCGATACTGCACTTGGCAGGAATGTGGCATTGTGTCTCGTGAGAATGTTTCTGAATATTGAATCATCCTGCCAGTAACATGGCCCGTGTCTTCCTGTTTTTCCAGTTCTACGAGCGAGTGCTGCTGCTGTCCCAGAGGCTGTACAGTTTACAGGTACAACAGAGTGACCGCACTCTTGTCCCGCTCATGACCTCATGTCAGCTTCCTCAGCCTGTGTAATATTGTGGTTTAACACAAGCTGTATGTCTTCATTAGTCCATTATTTTACTTTCATTTCTCATTTGACTCCTTCATCTCCTCATTTGCTTTTGTTTAGTGTTCTTTTGCATCCATTCATTGTCCGTTGTATATTTACATGCTATGCTGAAAACCGCCGCATCTTTAGCATCAATTGCAAACAAATATCTAATGATGTCTCATACTGTACTTGTTTTTAGGCGTGAAAATAAAGATAAAAGGTTAAAATATTAAGGCAATGTCTGTGGCACGAGAGAGCGCTTACAGTGTCTGTATAAGAATTACGCTTTGCATTTATATACATTAAAAAACAAGCTTTATATAATTCTTTTATCATTTTTAATCAAATAAAAACTTAATAACGAGAATGTATTTATGTATTTAATTTCATAATGGTCGCAAAAAAGTACATGAACCTCATTTAAATGTACTTTTTTTTAGTTTTATGTGTTTTAGTCTTTGTTTTTTCATTTAGTTTTTTTTCACTCTTGTTCCATTTTGTTTGTTCATTTGCTCTTTATCTTTATATATACTCTTTTTAAGTTGTTTGCTTTGAGTCCTTCAGTTCTTTCAGTTGTCTTTTTTGCTGTTGTTTTATTTGTTTTCTCTTTTGTTTAGTTTTTATTGGCCTGTTTGTTTGTACTCTGTCTTTGGCTTTTTTTGTTTGTTGACAGTCTCTTCTTTCTTTTTGTCTTTAGTTTTTTCCTTCTGTCCTTTTTAATTAGTTTTTCTTCCATTCTTTAGGTTTAATTCTTTCTGTATTTTGTTGTTTTCTTCCTTCACGCTTTTGTTTGTTCTTCTGACCTTTCATTCCTTCTTTTTTGTCCTCCATTCTCTTTCTGTCTGTTGTCCTTTTTAAGTTGCTTGCTTTTTGGGGCTTTTGTTCTGTTTGCATTGCATTAAATTTACATTCTTACTAGACACTTTCTTACCAAAGCTCCTTACAATACAGTACACAAACCATGTTTGAGCAAAGGCAGCTGAAGCACCAGAGTAAGCCTTAGTTACCAGGAAGCTCTCAACAACTATCCTTTCTGTCTCCTTCCCCCTCAGGCCATAATCTCTCAGCAGGACAGCCACATAGAGCTCCAGCGGGCCTCTCTTCTCACCGCCGAGCGGGACCGTCCCGGTAGCCGGAACCGTGGCACAGACGTGCTGCTGGAGCAGGAGAAGCAGCGTAACCTGGAGAAGCACCGTGAGGAGCTGGCCAACTTCCAGCGGTTGCAAATCCAGCATCGGCAGGAGCAGACCCGCTGGGAACGGGAGCGGGAGAAGCAGCGGCGGCAGGCAGAGGGGGCGGAGCAGCGCCTGAAGGAGCGCGAGGAGGAGTGTCGGCGGCTGGAGCTGCGCTTGGCCGAGGAGAGGCAGGAGCTCGAGAGGCAAAGACAGACCTACCAGCAAGACCTGGAGAGGCTGAGAGAGTCCACCCGTACCGTCGAGAAAGAGAGAGAGCGTCTGGAGCAACAGAGGAAGCTGAAGAAGCACCACACGGTGCCAAATGCAACGCTGTACACACAGGAAGTTGCACAGGTAAGATGCCACCTGACTGTAGTTGCTATGTGTAACACTTACTACTGGTCCCCACATGAATCTTAGTTCTCTTAGATGGCCAAATAATCAATAATAACAGTCCAACTAGTTGAAAACTAAAAAACGCAAACTAGACTAAAAAAAGTTCACTTTTTTAACTGTTATTGTCAATTATTATTACAATTTAAAATAACCTTTCTATGATTTTAGAAGTCCAACTTAATTCTGTCATTAATATTTGATACATCACCCAGCTATTCAAGGAAATGGGAGCTGGCGTGCATGACATTAGCGTGATGTCACCTCTGTGCTCCCTTTTTAGTGCCACATGTTATTAAAATTTCTAGATGTAGGTGTGCCAGCTCAGAGCATCTGCCTTTCCCACGCTCTCTTTCAGCTGCGCTGTAGCAGTACAATCAGAGGGAACAATGTGGCACTGTGAGGTTACATAGCAGTGGCTTTGCTAATCTACCTGCCACCCTGCCCTACCTGTTTGCCAGATCACCCAGCTAGCTCTCTGGGAAAAAAAAACAGACACTCGGACAAGTGTTGTTTGAACAGCCTTAACAAAAAAAAAAGCCAATCTCTGTGTAAACAGCGGATAACAAAAGCCACATACTGTGCGATATCTAGCCCTCAACAGTACTAAAACCATCCTAGAGATCACAACGCAGTAAAATCATGACAAAGAATATGACATGATCATATAAACATGCATTCATCATTTTTTGCTTGTTGGACTGGCTCCACCATCTGTTTTTCATCAAACTCAGGGGTTTTCATGCTTTCCTTCAATCACGTTAAACTGATTTGAGCGCAGTGGCCTGTCTGTCTATTCGCGTGTGCATACTTGATGACAGATTTCTCTGCGTCTGAGGAGCCTGACAAGGCGTCTTTCAGCCTTCGTTCAAACCTGCGTGTGGAGCGAACAGAAACGGGGAACTTTCCTAATGCTTGTAATGCTGTGACGTTAGCCGTTTAATAGGCAGTGACCAAGAGAAATGCAATCAAGCCAGGATCAATCAGCATCAGTGTTAGTCATGTTATAGTATTAAGGAGGAATGTGCATTTTAAGTTTTCAGTACTAAATCAAACCGCCACAGCCAGGTGTGTGTTTGGACTCCTGGGTTACAGATGAATACGATTCAGCACTCGTGGCAGAGCTTTTGATATTTTTTTTTCCCCCTGCTGTTTTGGGGATTTGGGAAATGGCACATTTTCAAAATCAAGTAGTTTTTGGATTGTCAAAATTATAAGATCTTAAGGAAGCTCTATATCATAATTATTAAAATCTTGCACTGTAAGATAAAAGAAAAAATGGTGTAGGATTATATATTTCTACATATAACACAAATTATATAAATATATGCATGGGATTATGTTTTATATATATATATATATACACATAATAAATTTACACCAACATATGTAATCAACTTATAATTTATATATATATAAACTTGCAAGTGAAAATATTAAGAAAACAAAACATAATAAAGAAGTGGTAATTTTTTATAGTACAACTGCAAAATTACAATACTAATATTTGTGTAATAATTAAAATCTATTTGTGATTTGTCTACTATAGACTTAAAATGTCGTTGATTTTTTTTTTCAGTGTAGGGCTGCACAGTTTGCCCAAATATTTTGTGAAATATGACCAATAAATACATATAACTATTACTACTTCTATTTCACGATTTAATACTACTTTAAAGTAAAAATTTTGAAATGTTTTTTAGTATGTTGTCCAAACCCTAAAAGAATGCATTTTAAACATTACTAACATTTGAACATTGAAACATTACTGCATTTTTAACCATTTTTACTGTATTTCTTAACACTCAGCTCAACACTGACAGCACCAGGTGCAGGGCAACAGCTAAAGAAGTTTTTCTGCATGCGTAGTTTAAGATTCTGACATTAATTGTCTAGTCTGTGAATTTGTTACAGAAGCCCTGGGTTAATGGCGGTAGTACCGGAAATTAATTTGTGCTCTTAGATAGTGTTACTGATTTTAGCATGATAAACACCCTCTCCTAGACGGTATTCCCTTTGTCACCAGCACTAAAATCATAAATCTAGATAAGCTCACTATTCAAGCTCAGTCAAAAAGCCGACTAGTTGACTATCCTAATCCATAATTCCTCAGTGAAGTGGGCTAAAAATCACATGATTTTTAACATTTGTATATAGCGTTCTCAAATGTTACACCGACACAAACAGCACCCTGACAGTAAGTTGCTTGAGCTTTGTTGTTCATTGTGTGTATTTGAGGTCACGGAGGCATGTCCGGTCATGCCCGGCCTTGTCAGATTTTCTGTGATCTCGGCTTATCTCAGGTTAGTGCGGCTATCAGTACATAGTAACCGTCTGCCCGTGGTGCCAGGCTACAGGCCTTATTCAAATATATGCCATATTGTGGAGATTTATGATAATGGCGTGCAGAAAAAAAACCATATGCTTTTGAAAGTTCTTGCTTCAAATAAGGGAATTCGTTATGACCTACAAACAAATGCTAGTTGAGAGAAAGGGTCAGACTAACAACATGGACGTACGTTATTTGCCAGTGCAGTTTTTTACGGTTTTGCTACAATTTTACGATTTCCTAATTGGGTCGTTTGTCATTCAGCATTTCCACCGTAGCTCGACTAGTTTTATTATGCGCTGTATTGTTTTATTATCCATCACGCTGTCGGCTTTAATGACAGATATATTGGGGGTTGTTTGACCTGTTCTTTTGTTACTGCCTTAGTCACTTCCGTATGTTAAACCATGGCTCAGCTCTTAAGATAACGTCGAATTTTGGCCTTTCATGTGCTCATCTCTCTCCCTCATTCATATACGCTCAACTTTGACCTCTAGTCCTAAGGAAGGCAACTTTACGGCAGAGTATATTTTACCTTTGAAAGATTTATATTCCACATTCCTGTTTCCATGGAGTCTGGATTTGTGATGCTTCGTCGTGAGGTAAAAACACCCAAAACAACCCTTCAGAACCAGGTATTTAGCACAGTGATTTAAGAGCCACGTTTTCAGAAGCGAGCCCTTCCGACCAGCCCGTGCACAGCAAATGTATATTTGCGTGAAGTATCCAGGGAAGCCTCGAGTTGGGAAAACCGCAACGTATAATTACCTGCCAGCACCCTTTCATTAATACCAGCGCTGGAATTCGGCCAATCTTAATTGTTTATGTGATGTCAGTCAAGTCTTTGTGCCGAAAATCGTGCACACCCCTCACATTTTTACACTCTGGAAACCTTATATTTACTGAAGGCACCTTAAGGATTGGAAACAATGGAGCATCTGTGCTGGGATCCCAGTGTCTGGGAAAAGTACTCATACTCCACAAAGGCCATGCTGTGTGATGGTTCAAGATGATGTCGTCCCGGGCCAGTTGGAGAAGTTCAGCCATTTCCGACCTCTTATATCAGTGTTACCCAATCCTGTTCCAAACATTTCACATTTTGGATGTCTTCCTTATCTGACCAATCCATTTCAGGTGTTGGAGTCTCTGCTAATTGAGCTGATTCAGTTGTGTTTGATAAGGTGTGTGTTGGGAAACACTGCTGATGATTGAGGATCCCAGAAGAACATCTCCCAATGTTTGAATGTTCTCTTTAATATTTTTGGTAGAATGATGAAAATTAGAGGGTGCAGTTACGACTTGAAGCACAATGAACAGATTCAAAAGTGTGGCTGTAGTTTCCATTACATCTGCTTTGAGGTGTGGAAGAGTTTGAGAAACTCTGATCTATATCAGTAGTTCCCAACCATTTTCCTGAAGCCCTCCAAGTCTTGGAGTGATGACCTTGGAGTTATGCCCATTTACAAAATTTTGAATTGGTTTTTGGGGTGAACTATTATAGGTTACATTATAGCAGCACCTCTCTTCTCATTTTGTGTCAAATATCCTGTTAAATTACTGTGTCTGTGAAATACGAAATGTACTCTGATTGGTTAGCTGGCCCAGTGTGTTATGATTGGTGAACCGCTTAGAGTGAGTTTTCTGGAAATGTAACGACGATTACCATAATTGCTCAGCTGTAAATATGAAAAAATTTTGGCATACCGATTTAAGTCCGATTCAGACCCTGATTGCAGCTCAATCAGTTCAGTATTTCAGTAGTTACTGCGCTGATCAGGGAGTCGGCCGTTTTTAAGGGGCATCTCAATTGCGAAATCCAGTGCACTTGAACATTCGCTTAATGAAAAATCCCACAATGCACCACCAAAACTACAAAAAATTGCATCACATTTCTGAAGCGCAAAACATAAATCGCCTGAGCCAACTCAATAAATATAATGACACGCGATAGATGTTTCGAAATGACAATTTCGGCAAAAACCCATCACTAGTGAACACATCTAGTTAGCATTTATAATTAATATTTGGCTCAAATGTTGTAAGGACATGTAACGGAACAACATGTTTAAACAGAATAAAAAATAATGTATATAATACAAGTCGTGACGTTCTACAAAGTGGTCCATTGACGTTGTACATAATCTTGCAGCCGGAAATTGAGTAATTGTGCAGAGAGCTAGGATGCTTAACAGTGACTACTATGTGAGAGACGGATTTAGGGATCTAGGGAGCTGATTGAGACGCACCCCATGTGAATAATTATGAACACATGCAGAACCTTTGCAAACACAGATTTATAGGGTTTTGGAACCAAGGTGGAGGAAGATGATTTTTTCGACATGGCAACAATGCGCTACTAAAGCAACTCTTCTTTGTCTTCTGTAGTCCAGCTCAACCAGGCATTGTCCACAGCACCAACTAAAGTTAAAAAAAAAAAAAAAAAAAAAAAAAAAGAAGCATAATAGGTCA